>JAVYIG010007435.1:0-102124 GCA_035222895.1 Strongylocentrotus droebachiensis
GTTTAGAGTATGATTATAAATTTTGTTTAGTGCCTAAACTAGATTCATTGAACTTCAAAACATCACAGACTTTTCAACTTGTTAAGAGTGAGTAAACAAACTGTGTCCATTGTGTGTCATATCTGTCACAGACAAGTAGATGGAATACTGTGGAAATTGGCGATGTACCTGTGTGAATCACTGGCTGAACTATGATTTGGCACTGTTAATTTCCTTTAAAAGGTCTTAAAGTAAATATATATTTCGAGTAGTGCCTGTAGGGAGAATGAACGTAGGCGAAAAACAGAAACTTATGATATTTTTGTTCACGACAAACAGGAGAGTTGTCCGTGTCTAAGGAAAAAAATGCAAAATACTTGTTCAACTAACCTTAAGTAAGATCCTTCCTTTGACAGCATCAAATTAAGAAAAAAACATTTTCATTACTTTCCATGTTGCATCACTAACCTTCTTTATTTCCTGTTACAAATTGCACATTTGGTGCAAACTAAAACAACAACTACACACCCACACCAGAAAGCACTATAACATTATTTTATTGCCATTTTTCAGGCATCCGAATATTCTACATGTACAAGTATATAAAATGGAAAACAGCGAATACTAGCAGCAAAATACGGTAGGCAAGTAAGGTTTAAAGCTAATGTTGAATTTCTTCAAAACTAAGAAGAAATCTGTGATTTCAAAGAGATTTGCTTGCTTTAAAAAAATGTATATACTTTAATTTCTCATTTTACCACCTTTTTGGTGATAACCGTGTAGAACCAATACATTTTGTTATATAGTACCATACATCAAACATAGGTAGGAGCTGACATGCCCCAAACATTCACAAAATTAAAGTCACAATTTTAGTTCTCCTCTACAATGTATAGGAAAGACCATACCAGATATCTTACGCTACTGTTTCGCTATTAAAGCCATTAACTCTCATTTTCTGAATATTGAAGTGTACCGATCACCGTGAAATATTTGTTACAAGTTTTTGTTAGAGGTTCCAAGTGACTGTACTGTATTTGAAATACGAGTTTCAAATATTACTTCTACAAAGACATACTTTAAAAATTTAAAGACACTCTCAATCAACATAAAAGTAACCAGTGAGTACACTACTAGACACATGCATAAGTGCTCACACAGAATAGGACCCACATGTCCAAGTTTGAGTTTTGTTTTGTGTGCTGAGTTTTATGTCATTCTTTATTTTCTTTATACTCCTTATACTTTGCCATAGAATGACGGGTACAAAAAATGAACGTCCATTTTTGACAAGGAATGAAAGGATATATTGATTGACATGTGTACTGCTCATTTGTTATTGAAATCATTCTGTCCTATATATCCAAGATTTTCATAAAGTTATAATGACATAGGCTCTTGTTTCTATGTTTGCAAAAAGATCTGAACATAATGTCTAAAAATGCACAGCTAGAAAAAGTTGAATTGTACCAATCATCTAAAAAAAAATGGTTTGTGCACAGCTTACATCTAAATCTAGAATAATTTTCTACCTAGGAATGTCCAAATCAGGTATTAAAATCAAAGATAGTTTTCATGGCGATGCACAAGAAAAAGATTTTAACTTGCTATCAAGTTTTAAAACAAAATCTCTCAAAGCCAATCATGTGCAATGATTTCAGTAATTTCATTAGCTACAATGTACCATCAATCACTGATCACTGTAACTTCTTGTTTAATAATAACTTTCATAAAGCAGGGCCTACAACTTCCCTCTGTACACCCTCAAAGACTCGTGGTTATTATTTATGTTTAATTTTGGTGATCTGACGTTTGCTACGGCGACAACTGTTCAACTCCATCAGCAATACAGGGTTAAGGTTAGGGTTATACAGTCAAACCTGTCTACAGCAACCGCCCAAGGGAAACACAAAAAGTGGTCTTTATAGACAGGTTCCTTTAGTACATGTTTCAATGAGAAACCATTTTCAAGGAAAACAAAGAATGTGGTCTTTGCAGACAGGTGGTCACTAAAGCAGGTTTGACTGTATAGGTTATAAACGGGTTATATGTTATGTTTAGGGTTAGGATTAGGTATATTGTTGGGGACATGGTCAGAATTCGGGATACAATTAATTTCATTTTTGTCTTCTTTACCAAGGTAGCCACATCGGAATGAATATTGCTCTTTCTGTGGGCCCTGTGATTATTATTACCCCAGCAATGCCACATACCCAGTTAATACACCTGGGGGAAAAAGGGACGGATGTGGGCTAAATACCATGTCCAATATATAAGCATTATGAAAGCATTGAATCCAGGACCTTTCGTACATGTACCGGTACGTGAGTCAAGAACCTTAAGCAATACACCACTGTGCTCCCACTGGAATCAACTGTGGAGCGACAATCGCCGGAGCAAGTGTCATACCACCCTATATCTTCCTGTCCTCTGCTGCAGATTTGGCTTTCTCCATCACCAGTAGCAGGTGGTCACAGAACTCCCGGACGGCTCCCTTACCTCCATTGGACTTGGCCACAAACTTGGCCGTGGTGGTGATCTCGTTCTGGGCGTCGAAGGGCGCTCCTCCGATCCCGACCGTCTTCATGCAATCAAGGTCCGGAGTATCTTGACCTGGTAATTAAAAAAAAAGTTGTTACAAAAAAATATTAAAGGTCTTTTGTATCGGGCAGCCAGCGCTTTGAGATGGTATATCAGAGTTTCCATGGAAATTTGAGAACCAAATTCCATGACTTTCCATGACCCACTGTTGCCCTTTTTGATGACCAGATGAGTACCATGTTGGTATGGGATTGCAGCATCAAACAGCATACAAAGACAAAGCAGTGATATATATTATATCATGTTTGTGATGGCCTCTGCCTTCCCTTGAAATTTTTCTGACTTTCCCTGACTTTCAGAGATTTTTTATTTTTTCATTTTTCATGACTTTCCAGGTTTTTCCATGACCTTTGGAACCCCATACAACAGTGAGAGAACAATTTTCAATCACAGTGCTTGGTAGGTTTTGTTGCTTGTAAATAATATGTTGGGGATTTCAGAAGAAAAAAATACCAAGGGCAAATTCGCCCAGACAAAAGTACAAAAGCATACTTATAGCCTGGCAAATTGCCTCGATTCTGAAACAAAATCCTGGATTTAGCTCATGTTGCCATGATAATTATAAACCTTCAGGTCAGTCAGGAATCCGATGACTTTTACAAGCAGATCCCCTGTCTGATTATCAAGATATTTATGATTGAAAATCAAAATTTCGTTTTCCTAACGTTTTTTATAACACTACAGTCTATTGGGGAAAATGAGTATGGTAAAACCGGTCACTTTTGAGGCACTTCATGATCATTTTGAAGCGCAATTTTTTTAGAGCTTCAATATTACACCATATCACAGACACTGATGACATGCAGGGCCATGCATCTCAGATTTCACATTGTTAAATGATGCCTTTAACACGTACCCATATATGCAACCTGACTCCAATCTAAATCAAGTCCCTTTCTCCACTCATTCAGCAGATCCACCTTGTTCTTGCTTTCTGTAGCCATGGCGATACCCAGCCGAGCTGCCAATTTGGTGGTGAGGGCATTCTCCTCATCTGGAAGTTCGAGAATGGGTGCAAACAAAAGTTACAGAAATATTTCACCTTAGTACAAGAGAATGGGTGCAAACAAAAGTTACAGAAATATTTCACCTTAGTACAAGAGAATGGGTGCAAACAAAAGTTACAGAAATATTTCACCTTAGTACAAGTACAATATATATATAATACAGATATTTGTTTCACATTGCTGCTCCGTTCCCTGGGGAGTAGTCCAGCCAGGTGCCATTTTACAAGCACGCACATGCCAATCCAGCCACATTTAATAACGTTTGCCTCGTACCGGGTACCCATTAAACACTTGGGTGGAGGGTGGCAAATGTATATTAATGTCTGGTCAAAGGATATTAGATATTGAAACTTCTAGACATCTGAATTTTCCTTTTTCTTTTTACTCCTGTTGTGCAACAGTTAATATTCTATCAAGTAGGTGGCCAAATTAAAACCTGTGTATATGACTTCTAATGCAATTTATTTCTCACACTCGGGTGTTTCTAACACGTAATAGTACATAAGTTATGTGTTAATTAAATTTGATGGGTAATTGCAAGACAGTGCTATCATCATTTGTGAAAAGACTTCTCATCGACAAGTATTTATCAGTATATACAGAGCTGCCAACCTCCAGAACAGAAAATCAGTAATCACAAGGCTCAAAATCAGTAATTTTGGGTATAAATCAGTAATTTCCTATGCGGCGCTATGACTCTAATAAAAACGGCACGCCAACATTGCACAGACACATGATTATCAGAAATTGTTGGTGATTTTACTCACAAAAAGTTGTTAAATAATGAGTTTCATATCATCACAACACAGTCTTCTAGGAAAAATGGGGGAAAAAAAGAATATATAAAAAGAAAAAAAAAAAAAAAAAAAAAAAAAAAAAAAAAAATTAAAAATCCGTAATTTCAAACAACATTCCGTAATGGTCGTTAATTTCCGTACCAATTACGGGAAATCCGTACTAGTTGGCAGCTCTGTATATATATACTATATCTCATATTTTCTAATAATTTGGTGATGTATACATGCATTTTACATTATGGTCGATTTTGTTTATCATTATTCTTGCTGAATTTAGACAACTATTTTTTCATGCTTATCACCTTCTTAATGTCAATTTATCATCTGCTGTGTATTAAACAAAGGAAATACAAAGCTATCTCTATCCTCTTGGGGTGAAAATATCTTTCTGGTTATGGGCTTTTCAATATCATTAATGTATCCATCTTTCATTCTATAACATGTAGAACTGATGACAGGCCAAGAGCAACATACTTTCAATTATATGTATACCGGTAAACAGGGAGGGGGGGAGGAGGGCGCTGGAGAATATGACAAATTGAGACAATTCACAAAATTTCACAGCCATGGACATGTATTTAACAAACCTGTTTCAGTTTATACATGTGTATATCCCAAATCAAGAAAATCCATACACAAATGGGGGAAAAAAACTAAAGGTTTTAATAATGGGACAAATTGAGATAATTTACAATTTTCCAAAGCCATGGATAAACTATTTAACAAACCTGTCTAAGTTCAGATATCCAAAATCAATAAAATCCATACACAAATGGGGGAAAAATCTAGTGGTGCTAATACTGGGTAAACAGAATCAAAGTGTATTTCCTACAAGTCCAAAGTTCAGTTTGCTCAACGAACTATGCATACCGGTACACTGGGATAGAGACACACGGTGATAGTAAATATTGGCAATAAATAGAATTGGAATCTCAGCAAAAATACCAATGGTATGTACATACATGTGTATAAACATGTATACAAGCTCCATCAGTGATTTGTGGCCCTACAGCCAAGCTTGATGCTTTGCCCCTTGATGGTGGTTTTGTTACAAAATTTCAAACACGTACAGAAGTAGAAATGGAGGTAGCACATAATGATAACTAATGTGGGGAAATAATTTAAGGTATCCATGGAAAAACTTGTATGATTTTACTGCGGGAAGGCATGAATTTACAGCATTTTCATAATTGCTTTTGATATTTGATTATCAAATTATATCTTATTCACACCAATAAGTCATGGGTCACAATATCTACTCTATGGTGTTTATTTACATGTAAATATCGAGTGGTTTAAACACTTGACTGTAAATGTAAAGCATGGGGTTCAAGCCCTAGCAGGCACTAGCATCCTTTGGCCAGACATTTATCTACATTTGCCACTCTCCACCCAGGTGTTTAATGGGTATGCGAACATTAATGTGGTTGGATTGGCATGTGTCCACTAGTAAAATGGCACCTGGCTCGAAAAATTCCCATCAAGCATAACATGTCCATCATCATGTGCGAATGAGCATTGAATCCACTGACATGGTTAATAATAATTTCTCTCTTCCATTTACTATTTTTTCTTTCCTATCAACGTTCTGTTATATAAAATGTAATTTTCATAATAATATCTATAATGTTCTCTCGGTAACTGTGTTAACTTATTATGGGCGTTCCCAACTCAAGCTATGCTTTCCGGGTTTTCGCCTCCTTCCATATCTGAATTATTTACTGTATACTCTATGTTAAAATAATTGTTACATATCAATGTAAAGCCCTTAGAAACGTGGTATTAAACACTACATATATACAAATGTCATTATTATCATCATTATTATTGACCCTTAGTATGCCTTCCTCTTTCAACTGTCAGTTACAAAACATAAAACATAAAATCAAATCCAATCCAATCACAGGTCACAATATCTATTTCATCCTACATACATACCAGCAATGACCCTGACTTCAACGCCTTTCTCTCTCAGATGTTTGATACCGATGGAGTCACTCAGGCTGAAAGAACGGAACTCTTCTCCTAAAAAACAATTTTTTATAAAAGAGAAATGTGAATACCGGTACGCGGCATTGTAATCTACTTGATGGACAACGGTCAGAGGACTTCCAGTCAGGATAATATAAGTAATTATTGGTTGAGAGCATACACATGACCAGGCATTTAGTTAAATCATGTTATAAAACATCCTTTTATAAAACAAACAAAACATCATCTTATGAAACAAATAATACACATCATTTTGTTTGGGCGTTAGTAAAATTACTAATGCCCTTACTGCTGTGTATTATTTGTATACTACATGTATCAAGACAATAAACCAGTTAGTAGATACAATCTGAGCATGGGCAGATAAATTGTAAAACCCACAGAGATGAAGACTGTATACATGCTCAAGAAAGTTACGTTATCATTATTCATTTATGCGCCGACTGCACATTCTATGGATCACGAGTGGAAGTATTCTTCTCAAGAGGGCAAACAAAAGGTTTTCATGAAGCACATCCATGCCTTTTGGTAAAATGCACAAAGTGGGACAACTCCATGTATAATATATCTGTGGATATTTGTGAGTCATTTATACTAAAGCTAATTATGAACTGGTCTATTATCAACATCACCAATCTGTTATCATTCATTTGGATAAACTGGCCATATGCATATTGAGGAAATGTTTGTCATTTGCATTCTAGAATACACTTTAGAAGAACCAGATAAATTTGTCATCTCTGTTGGAACAAATTGGAGAATTGTTCATATTTGTGATCTACTAGGGGCACATAATTACAATCAATTACAACATTCCAAGGGATTTACCCTTGAGACCAAGGTCTCAGTCTGCAGATAAAGGTCAATTGCCAATTTGAAATTCACACATATTTAGTTACCGTATTTCATATTTCAAACCTTCATAACTTTCTTATTACGAGTCCGATTTATTTTAAACTTTCGCCTTTCTGTTGCTCTTATTTTTGTCTTCTGCTTTCATACAAATGAACTCATTACAGGGTTGGGATTGCCTTAAAGGGGATGTAGCATGACGAGACTACGTGTCTGTCCCGAGGCCTGACTCTGGGCCAATCGGGTATAATACGTCTACGGACGGCGGGACGGCGGGACCGCAGCAATCACGTGCATGCGACATACGCGAAATGGAAGCATGAGGAAAACTTTGGTCCGTTTCGCAATTGCTAGCGCGTGCTGACTACCGTTAATCAAGTCCATTCGTTTACGCGCAGTTGTCCAAAAGAAGACGTAGATGGCCTTAATCAGTATTTGCCAAGCTTCACTCCCTTTAACTGTAGCTAAGCTATTATACATTACCTGTTGCAGTAAAATTGATTTGGTTGTCGATGAGGACGCCATCTGCTGCGAAGACCACCAGCTTGACTCCCTGGGGCTTGGTCTTGCCAAAGTAGCCAAACTTGATCACGCGCTGCTCCGCAATGGGCCAGTCGATGTCGGTATCAATGTCCACACTGTACTCAGGCTGCATCTCACAATACCCAACCCTAGGATAAACACCAAGTTAAAGAGAAGGATGAGTTCTGGGAAGGGTGAAAAGCAATTTGTGAATTTCCCAATACGAGACCACTGCCCTACCAACTGGGCTATCGCGCCTGAATGATGCTGTCAGTGGTAGGGGGTGCATAATTTTGGTAAACGTTGTGAAATATTCTACACTTTACTCACTTTCCACCCTGGAAGAGTCCAGCCATCAAGAGTTCTCTCGTTGCGAAGTAGAAGGATCCATTCTCATACAGTTCACCGGCCCAGTCCTGTCTGCGTGGCCTCTTAGCAGGGTTCAGGTTCTCAGCCTTTGTACTCACAGCTGTAATAACGATAATGATAATAATAATAATGATGACAATGATGACATATTTCCAGTCAATCATTAAAAAACACTCCACAGTGAACGTTCTGGGGGGGGGGGGGGTGTTTCACAAAGACTAAGATCTACTTTAGCTTTAAGTTGGACTTAAATATGGCAGGCCATTCATGCCACTGGTTGCTCTCACCATTGGTCTCTCAATTATGATCTTTAGATAATGTTTTAAACTTCAATAATGAACTATAAAAAAAAAGGTAAATTCTGTAGATTTGTGAACACGATTTGTATGTCCTTTGATAAACCAATGCCAGGAATGGTTAGAGGAACTATGGCATGTATGGTCAATCTTTGTCTTTGTGAGGCACTGCCCAATTTTCATTTCCATTTCATATTTGCCCAACATACATTTCACATTCATGATGTATTGTTTATTTTACTTTGTTATACTTTGTTATTTTTACTACTTTGTATATGATGTTTTTAATACCAGGTCCAAGATGCAAAACAGATTTATTTCTGATCTTGTGTACCTGTATCAATATGTATGAATAAATAAATAAATAAATAAATAACATAGGCATTCGTTCCGCCCACCTTGGTCTATAGGGGTCTCTGTCCATCGGAAGAGGTGCCTCCTGTTGACGGCGAACACCGAGTCGTAGCCCAGGTTTCTGATCATGTGACAGGTCCTCTGGAGGTGGGATGGATGTAGGCAAGGAGATGTGCACTGGACGTTGGCTACAAACTTGACCTCTGGTCAGTGAAATAAAGCAAAATAAGAAGAATCATAATAATAATAATATTAGTTCTTATGTAGCGCTTTACAAATATACATTATTACCCCGGTCATCGGATTCAGGCTTTCCCGCACACAATTTATGCACATTCTCTACTCCCTGGGGAGCATTCCAGCCAGGCGTCATTTAACAAGCGCACACTTGCTCATCTAAGCACATTAGCTTTCGCATCCTACCGGGTACCCATTCAACACCTGGGTGGAGAGTAGCAAATGTAGATCAATGTCTTGCACAAGGACATTAGTGCGGCGGTGGGACATAAGGTAGGCAAGTGAAAGGGTTGAGGGAGTGGTGTGTAATTCAGCTCTGGGAATCTTCAGAGAAGCTCTGGAAAAATAGAGAGAACTAAGCTGCCTGTATGTGCATAGCCCTATGTGGCACCATGAACAATGATGTCAGGGAGCAAAATAAATAAATCAAATCAAATCAAATCAAAAAGGCAGTCTCTCGTTAAAGGCCAAAAATAATACTCCCTCACTCTCTCCCTCCTTCTCTCCCTCCCTTCCTCCCTACCTAATACTACACGACGTGCATTTGCATCAGGCTTGAATGATTAAAGTAATTGGGGTTTTCTTTTCACTTACAGGTAGTCTTTTTATTTTGTTTCTTTATTAAACATGTTTTTGTTTGTTTGTTTTCTTTTTCCTCAAGATTACATTTAAAGAAGAGCTTTGATGGACAATCTTACCTGGATGTTCCTTGAGAAACTCTTGCATAGCCTCGATGGAAGTGGCTTGATCCCGGGCAGTATGGGGGCTTCTCATGTGTACCTGGGCGCCCCATTCCTTGGATATCCTGGCAATGTCAGCGTGATCTGTTGACACCCAGACGCTGTCAAATTCTGAAGGAAACATCAAAACCAATTGCCAAATTATTATTTCAAAGATACATGGATTTGTTAAAAGAATTCAGTTAATAATAATACATGTAATAGTTCCTTCTTAAATAGCGCTTTTCAGGACAGCAGGGCCCTCTCAAAGCGCTTTACCGGACATCGGATTCAGGCTTACCCGCACACAATGTATGCACATTCTCCACTCCCTGGGGCAGGGGCAGCAGGAGGGTATGGAAAACACAAAAGAGATTCACTAAGAACAATCAACTGAACGTACATTAACAATTTTGCAAGGAATGCTTTCGGAATAGTAAAATCCCATAGAGCTCCCATGAGCAAAAGGTTTTGGGCAAAGAAATTATTTGTTATGATTTTACACACATTGATAACATGAACAAATGCAGTTATGACATGTCAAAAATAAAACACATAAATATTGTCCAGTTCTTAGCAACAGATTGATAATAAAAATGTAATACATGTACATGTACATGTACCGTAGGCTTAACATGAAATGATTTTTGTTTAAAGAATATTTGCACATAATATTTTAAACAAGTTACAGACCCTTTATACGAAAGAAATATCCTAAACTACAAAGGAATGAAGGACTTTTTTAAACAATATGATTGAGGGGCCCTTAGCCTTAGGGGAAAACCGTATTCACACTGATAAGAATCCCCTGGGTTAAACAATTCATACGTTTCAAATGTACATAATTTTAACAATTTTAACAATAAAATTCCTGAGGAAAGACCGAATTGTAGTACACGTATGTCATGTACATATAAGACTATTAAGAAATTCACAAGGTTAAGATACTGACGGATATAACAATATTGTTCGCTGAAAATCCAGTTTTTAGGATAATTCAATTTCAATCAATCCACATGTATGAACTTAACACAGCTGAGTCCACAACTTGAATTTGTGGAAGTTTCGTTGTCAGTTTGATCAATAACCATATATAATGCTTATATAGGCTGATATTTCAATCAATATTTAAAGGGATTGGGTATCTTTGCCTCAGATTCTAAACAAAATCCTGGGTTTAGCTGATGCTGCAATCATAATTATAAACCTTTAGGTCAGTCAGGAATCCCATGATTTTTGCAAGCCGATCGCCTGTCTGATTATCAAGATATTTATGATTGGAAATCGAAATTTTATTTGTTGTCTTCCTAACATTTTTATAACATTGCATCTATTGGAAAATATGAGTATGGTAAAACTTTTTAGGGCTTCAATATTATACCATATCACAGACAATGACATATGGCAATGCATCTCAATATTCTGTATTCCACAAATAAAAAGTGTATAAAATACATACTGTACATGAACATTGACAGTTAAATCTACTCTAGGCCTAAAATAAAAACTTGTTGCATTGCCCTTTGCGACCGACCCAAAAATCTGAAAATCTACGGTCGGCATTTTAAAAAAGTTTTTTTTTTTTTTTTTACTGTTTTTTAGATTTTGTTATATTAATGAATACAAAAATATGTATTTTGTTTGTTTAAATGGGAAATAAATGCATAAAATCAAATTATTCCCAAATTCTCACCCATCTTTTGCCATAGTTTTAAAATCCTAGTATACGAGTGTAAGTAGACCCCGGCCTCTTGTACGTGTTTATAGTTTAATACCATACACTGCACCAGCTAGAAAACTGAGAAATATCGGCCCAAAGAGGGTGACAAAAAAAAAAGTTTTAAAAAATAAAATCTTTTCCGACCGACCGACCCATGTTTTGGCACCTAAAGGGCAATGCACAAGTTTTTATTTTAGGCCCTTTGTACATGATCATGTCCACTTCTATTTTTTTAAAACTTTTCCATATTTTGCAATTTGATTCTCAGCCTTCTGCCTAGTGATGTGATAGAAAATCATTTACCATGAAATTGATCTCATTCAGAAAAATATTTTTTTGAACATTCAGACTAATTTGATTTGCTATATGGTATTATTTGCTTTTAGCATCCTTTTGGTCATAATCATCATCATTATCACGTCATGTCATCTCATCTCAGGGTGAGATACGGAAATGGTCCATTGACCATTGCCAATGGATGCAGTGCCAAACAATCACTAATGTGACTTCTATACAGTTTTTCGAATCCGGGCTAACTCGGCCCAGCTGCAAAAACGAACAGTTTTTGTCATTTTACCCTAACCCTAACCCTAACCCTAACCCTAACCCTAAACCTAACCCTAAACCTGAAAAAACTGACTGTTTTTGCAGCTGGGCCGAGTTGTCTTCGGTCCGAGTTAGCCCGACTCCAGTTTTTCACCTCCAGCTCTAGCTCCAGCATAGACCCTATTACTAGTTTAGCCTACAGTACAGGTTATTTATCCAACATTGCATAGACTATTTGATTGTAGGGTCTACTATGAGTATCATGACTAGACTCTATATAACTTAGGATTGAACTGGAAGGTGTGTGTGGGTGTGTACACAAACAATGAATATGCTATTTCAATGCAGTTGCAAGCTGTCACAGCCACAGGTGATAAACTTGAAATAGTTAATTACAGGCCAATCTCCTTGTTATCTTCATTTTCCAAAATCTTAGAAAAAATAGTATTTTCTCGAATGATTGCTTTCCTGAAGAAATATGATATTTTATCCAACTTTCAGTTTGGTTTCAGGGAAAAACATAGTACTGTTCATGCTTTAATGTCTTTTGTTGAAAAAATTGCCCATTCAATTGACTCGTCTTCTCACACAGTTGGTATTTTCCTGGACTTCTCCAAGGCCTTTGATACGATAAATCACAAAATTTTACTTTACAAACTCGCCAATATTGGTGTCCGTGGAAAGGCCTTGGATTGGTTCAGGAGCTACCTTTCTAACAAGGACAATTATGTGTTTTTAAATGAGCAGGCATCTGATTTTAAAAATATTACTTGTGGTGTTCCGCAAGGGAGTCTTTTAGGCCCGCTATTGTTTATTATTTATATAAATGATTTTCATAAATCATCCAATGCTATGTCATTCATTTTATTTGCTGATGATACTAATTTATTTTTTTCACACAGTGATCCAAATATTATTGTTGATGTAATTAACGCAGAGTTGCGAAAAATATTAGAATGGATTAGAGCTAATAAATTGTCATTGAATCTCTTGAAGACGAACTACATATTGTTCAGTAACTCCTTAACATCATTACCCACTGATATTATTCTTGACAACACCCCTCTTGAGCAAGTTTCTCATACAAAATTTTTAGGTGTTGTGGTTGATAGTAAACTATCCTGGAAACTCCACGTTGAAAATATTTGTAAAACTATATCTCGCAATGTTGGTATCATTAACAGACTTAAATCACACCTTCCACAACGATCTTTGCTTATGCTTTATTCTTCTCTTATTTTACCATACTTAAATTATGGACTTCTGCTTTGGGGAAACACGTACCAAACATTGGTGGAAAAAGTTTTATTACTACAAAAGAAAGTCATTCGTATCATATGTAATGCTCCTTTTCTTGCCCATACGGATCCGCTGTTCCTTGAACATAATATCCTAAAAATTAACGATCTATACTTATTACATCTAGGTGAATTTATGTATAAATTCAATTCTGGTACTCTTCCATTTGCGTTTCACGATATGTTTAAACAAAATCGTACATTTCATAAATATCCCACAAGACAGTCAGAAGAATTTCATTTACCTTTTTTGAGAACATTTTTCGCACAAAAAACATTCATCTTTGAAGGCCCTAAATTTTGGAATACTTTGCGTGTTGATTTGAAAAACTCCCCTTCTCTCTCAGTCTTTAAAAGATATCTAAAGAAATCTTTACTGGCCCCGTACAAAACCTAGCTCCTTGTTATATTGCCTGTGTATATTATATTGCCTGTGTATATTATATGCAGGAATTTTCATGATTATTACTATTGTCATTATTTTAATTATGATCATTATTGTTGAGATTGTATTACATGTACATGTATGTTCTCCAAAGAACTCGTCACCACTCGTTTACCAAGTACTTCCTCTCATTGAACTGTTCTTCTTTTTTTGAAAATTTGATCTTGCGCGCAACCTTCATTCTGTTTGTTATCACCTTTCATCTATTTCTGTAGTCCACATGCAAACCTTTTCTCTTTACTGTATCCCTTCTCCTCTCACACTCTCCTTGTTTTCTTTGTACATTGTTCGTGTTATGCGTATTGTTTTGTTTCTCCTTTTGTGTCCTCTAGCTCTGTTGGCAATTATCCTTATTTTACTCATGTAACTTACTATTATTGAATACTACCACCCGAGGGGTCCACGATTTACAAGCATCGCTTCACAGTGGACCTCTCCGTTTCCAGCTTAACATTATTAATAAATTATTTTAAGCAGCAATATTTCTTGATATTCAAATATGTAATTCTGTTAAATTCATATTTTGTATTGCATGGTTACTAGGTCTACTTTGATTGTTTATTATAATGATATTTCTATGAATACTGTATTCTTTTGCTGGAAATGAGAAAAAATAAAATTGAATTGAAAATATGGCCATGGGCGTTGTCACCATTTCTAGAATATATTTATCGACTAAATAATGGCTCTGCATCGAGTGCTCTGAGACGTTATACTGCACTGCACTAGAGCTAGCTAGCTGGAGAGCTGGAGGCGTGTCCGCGGCACACCTACGGAGCGCTAGAGCACTTACCTCCCGAATCTATGGCGGCGCGAAGCACCCACGCGATGAGGGGCTGTCCAGCTAACGCTTTGATGTTCTTCAATTTTATGCCTTTGCTCCCACCGCGAGCGAGAATCAAGCAGGCAAAATGTCCAGATTTGCGGTTTGAATCACCAGAATCAGACATTGTGATGGTTTTTGTTTTCAGGGATCCGAATAGAAAAGGTTTTAAAATTACAGCTCCAAAGAGTCCAATGAAAAAACCTTCGTCTTCGTCACGTAAGCTCGCTCGCGGAATCATGAGAGTACAATTACAAAGAGGCGTTATTCAGGCCCATTAAACACGTAGTACATGAGTAGTAACTACGGATGCAGCCAAATCTTATTAAAAGGTCAAACTCATGGTGAATTTTACAGCATTTAATATCTCTTTGAGCTTCAAGTCTTCAATAAGCCCGTATTCACCATACTTTAGCATTTCAAAGAATTCACATTTGTTTTGTTTTTTACACGATTTCAAGGAACATACCATGGACCTTATACCTAGTAGGTCTATGAACATACACACCTAATATACTACAGAAGTATTGTACAATAAAGTATCTCTGTATACAATGTAAGACTTTGAGCTCGAGCTTGGAGGGGGGGGGGGGGGGGGGGGGCATTGATAGGATGTTGTGGTGGGTTGGTTTTGGTGTTTATCTCAGCATCCTTATTCTACCTTTTCATACTAATTGAATTTTTCTCCCCCATTTAAATTCTTTTCGGTTGCTTCTTCCATGTCCTTGTATGATAGCTATATCCTGAAGAAAAGGTGACCCATTAGAGCGGCACAACCCCGTATGTCGTAATATGTAAGTACCCCCCCCCCCCCCCCCGCCGGAGCTATAATAAGCCCATTTTTTTCTAATTTCCTCATCTTCCGAATATGGCATATGAGCTTGTTGTTAGATCCCATTTTGTTTTTCTTTCTCTATCTCTCTCATTCTAACGGGCGCCAGGCTCCTCCTCCTCCTCCCCCTCCTCCTCCTCCTCACCTCCTCCTATACTCCCGTCCTTTTCCCACTCCTCGATTCTCAGGCTCCTCCTCCTCCCGTCCTCCTCCTCAGGTCCTCCTATACTCCCGTTCTTTTCCTACTCCTCGATCCTCCTCATCTTTCAGTAGTTCTTCTTTAGTTTTTTCTTCTTCTTCTGGCTTAGTCGGTCTTCTCCTCCTCCGATCCTCCTCCTCCTCCTATTTCTTCTTCTTCTTCACTTATAAAGATTTTTGAGGCCTTCCTCAACCATCTCCTCTTTATCCTTCACGGTTTTCTGCCATGATTTAGTATCTTATTCAAAAACTCTCGGCATTTAGTTCGGTATATAATTTCCCAAGGCATATTCCCGAATGCCAACATTTTTAATCCATCACTTTATTCCTATTATTCTGATGTTTTTTTGTATAGGATTCTAGTTTAGGCATATATTAATAATAATACCTCAATCAAGTTTTGGGCATAGCCGGAGAGGCAGAATATTCATGCAGAGAAAGGAGGGCCTAGAAAGAAAAAAATCGGAAGAATTTCATCATTTTAATTAGGATCCAGATTGGCTACCACCGGCCTGCGAAAAAAAACAATAAGGTAAGGTCAGTGAGGAAAGAAAGAACAAGGAAATGGATAGAGGCGGGAAAGAAAAAGAAGCTGAAGATTGAACGTAAAGCTAAAAGAAAGTAAAAGACTAGAAGATGGGAATAAAAAGCAACTATACTTGAAAGAGGAGTGGGAGACTGAGAGAGATCACGCAGGAACGAAAATGATGCAGTTACATCTTTCTCGGTATAAGTTTCTGAGTCACGCTTGGAAGAAGAGAAGATGAACGATCTTTAATAAAGGACAGGACTGTATTCTAGAGATCTCCAGGGTAGCCGACCTCTGTTTTTTTTACTAGCGCGCCATCTATGGTAAATGTGCGATTAACGTCAGCTGAAAGATTGAGCTCATTTTGATACACAATGGCGGAGACCGAGAGGTAAAAATCATTTGAATTACTTGATGCTTGTTCATTATTTCTTTCATTTTTCTTTCGTTACACGACATTGGTGTGTTATAAACCTCATCCTTCAATAAGGTAGCTGAAATCACTTGTAATGATAGAGATTTGAGAGCATATGAAATGAAAGACCTTGCAAGAGTTGCACTCGCAAGAGCGAATTGCAGTCAGTTGTGTGAGTTGTAACGTTCGCATTGGCATGCATGATTGATGGATGGTGCGGGGAGTCTTGTGTGAAATGAAGTTTCATCACGATTTTAAATTAAAACAACAACAATAGTGCATTTTTGTACTGTCTGTATGACTTTTTTTGTTTTTGTTATAAGGAGTAAGTGTTCCTCAAAAATCATCACAATTTAAACTAAATGGTGTTATCGGTCGGGTCAAGGTAGAGGAAAGAAGAAGAAAAATGTTATGAAGATCATTTTGAAATTTGATTTGACATTGACATTGTACAAAATTTGTAGAAGTGCCCTGAAGTAATATGTCAAGGAACTTGTTCTGTCTCACAGCACATTTCAGAATTTTGGGGCACGAACAATAACAATGATATTTTGATACTTCATTGTAAATGAATTTGCTTTTAGTTTTACTTTTAGAATAATAATAATAATATGAATCGAACCTTTTCTCCAATAGTCTAATTTTCTTTTTGTATGAGGGGTTGGAACTTGCGTGTCTGGACACTCAACAACATGAGTCTTCTCTTGCCTTAAAATGGAACAAAAATATTAATAAAATAGCACTAACCATTAATATTTAACTGCTACATCATGATATGATCAACCTTTCTAATCACTTTCACACAGTTTCGTTAAATTCTTTTACAATGCGATCACATGACCAGAACTCTTGTCTCCAGTCATTACATACATGTATGTGTTTTAATAAATGTTGTCTCTGTTGGCTGCTATTCTTCTTTGATTGTTTATGTATACTCTATCTATTCTATTCACACTCATTATTATATGAGGGGCCCACAATTTACAAGCTCTGCTTTTCAGTGGATCTCTCCATTTTCTCAAAATATAAATGCAGTTAAATTTATAATTCAATTTTTGTCTTCCTCAAATGTAGAAATGTTAAGATTTGTTAATTACAAATGTAACTATGTTTGGTATACAGTTTACATTGTATTCGTTATTATGCATTGTATTTTGTTGGAAATGAAAAAATGAAATGAAAAATGAAATGAAATATTTGCAGTGGTCTGAACTATTAGGGTCACATAATATTTATTTCTCATGCCAAGGTCATCATGTCTAATTATTCAGCTTTGACTTGCCTTTACTTACTTCCAGGGACCTGCAGCCCGTGGATTGTGCTATCATCCACAACATCTACGACAATGGCAGTGCGAGGGAGCACTTTGAATTTGAGCTGGACCAGGCCCTCGAGGCCAAACGCAGTATCATCATTATAGAACCCGCTCACCTGGGCGACGAGACCGCTCGTTGGATCACAGTAGGAAACTGCTTGCATAAGACATCCGTCCTTTCCGGCATGGCTTGCCTCGTCGCGCCAGCCCTGCTCCCTAATCAGGCAGTAAACTTTGTCACCTTCCCGACAGGGACTGTAAGCGTGGCCTGCGCTCTTCTATACGGAGTGTCGTGGCAGTCGGACCCATGTTGCAAGTATCAGGTAGAGTACGACACAAGGAATCTGTCACGGCTTCCGCTTCATTCCCTGACAACGGCCACGCCCGTAGTTCTGGTTCGGAAAGACGATAAATACAGGAAAGCCCTTCACAACTTGGTAGCCGGGCTAGCAGCAGCTCTATTGGCGTACAAAGTCTACCAATGGTGCACTCGCTAACACAACGCTCAGAATCACTTTTGTTAGCATTTTCATTCACTACTATCGCCTGAGGAGGTTCTGAACTGTTTGTTAGAGGAGCTTGCAAGGAATAAATGTCAAAGTGAGTTCTGTAATGATGATCAGGTCGACTTGCCATTGCCCGGATGAGAGGAAGGAATGTAGAGAAAGAAGGAATATAGAGAAAGATAAACTGTTCAAAGATGGAGTAAGATGGATTTACTGTTTGATGAGCCTGGAATTTATTCTCTGATTGACTACTCTTGTACTTGTGTGTCATTTTATGTGTTGTTTTGTTAAATGTGTTTCCAATGGTGTGTGTTTAAACATTTGGATGATGAATAATTGTAACTTGTTGCAATCAGGTTTTATTCAAGGAGACATCCTACATATGTATGAGAGGCCTGGGGGGTGTTTCACAAAGACTCTAAGTTGAACTTAAAATTATGTAAAACAGTAAGCATCTTTGAAAATATTTGTAAAAGTTATTTTAAAATTAAAAGGCATATAATGTTGATTCAAATCATTCATATTTTTCTATTATCAAGGAGATCTCATGTTCTTTATAAAAACATCTAAAATATCTGATATTTCGCTTTTGAATATATTTTATTCTAAGACTACAAATGGCTCTCCATAATTTTCAAGTCCATCTTAGAGTTAAATTTAACTAATAGGATCTTTGTGAAACTCCCCCCAGGTCAGAGAAAGCCCATTGTTGTAGTACATGAATCATTCATTTTCAGTCTCCATTACCTCCATCGCGGATTAATCATCTGTGAATCATCGTTGTTGGAGAGAATATTTGATAAGAGTTCTAAAGGGATTATATCAGGCATACTTCCTTTTGATTGCCAAGTGCTAACGTATTCGTATTCAACTGAGAAATGAAGCCAGTGTACTGTAATGTGTATCAAAATGAGATCTGACGTTACTAAAATATTCATGTAGCCAACAGAACTTGTACATGTATGTTGCAGTCTTACAGATTCAAAAAGACACTAATAGTATACGTCTACTAACTGCTGAATTTCAATCTTAGCCCATTTTAATTGGAAAATGTAACACTTACGAAATACATTATCAAAAGGGCCATACATGTACTTGATTTCCATTGTTGCTTGTGTGTGCGTAATGTATACCTTTAATATTTTTATAGCACTACCAAGTACAATTCGGTTAAAATGTGAGGTCTTTAGGCTTGTTGATAACTTAGTAGGTGGTAATATTTTGTCTTCCATTTCTTCATTTTTCTTTCAACTCGAGCGGGTTCTTTGCATTATATGAGCTATACATGCTGATGCTAGATGGAGCACATGAATGACTTTGTAGATGGCTTTATAAAACTGAATTTGAGCCCTACTTGTAGTGCAATGTTTTGAAAATCACCCCAAATCAAATTGAGTAAGCAGAGTGTGGTTAGAAATGTCATCTCCAATGAGAAATGAGTTATTTTTGATGGCTTGATACTCATATGGGTTCTTTCGCACATGTACAGTACATGTATACTCCAATGACAGTTGCTCTTTTATCACTTTCCGACACTTCGTTAGTACATGTACACACCAATACTTATCTGCTACATGATCAACTTTTCCCAATCATTTTCTTTTACAATGTAGTTGCATAACCAGGGGGCATTTCACAAAACTTTTCACCAGTGACAAACGAAAAAAAATTGTTATAAATACTGGTAAGCTACTGAAATCCTTGCTTCTGATTGATTATCACCAGATATTTGTCAGTTGTCGTTGAAAAAAGCCTTTGTGAAACTAGTCCCTGAACTCAACTTTACATGTATCTTTAAATCCTTCGTCCTAGAATTGCAAGGCCATTGCACCCAAATTTTACCAAGTGCGATCAAATTTTCTACTCTGAACCTTAGAATATTGGATAAGCAAGGTAAATAGAGACAAGGGAAGAGGAAATCTTGTCTGCGAGATGCGGTCATCCCACTCCTGTTTAACTGACCATGATAACGTGTTCAGGAAGGAAGAGCCAACAAGAGATAGCAGAATAATGTTTCCTTTCTGAACTTTAAGACACTGTAGTGTAGTAGTAGTGGGTCAGTTAGTGGGTAAATACATACCGGTATGTGTGAGATACAGTGGGCCTTGCTATAAAGAGCACAACTATACTCTTGTTATAACAAAGTAATTATTTCGATCCCTCTTATGTTTAATTATGTCACTCATGAGGCATGAGCCCTAATATATCGAGGATTTTAGGTCTTAAAGCCACACTGTACTCCTTGTAGCTACTTGCTCCCTCTATATAGAAAACTTTCTCAATCAGTGCCTGTTGGTCCCCCATGATCCTCTTTTTCTTATGTTGATTGAGAGCTGAGTTAATGAGATAGCCACCTGTCAGTGACCTCCCTGTGTTGTCTAATCCCTTCTGGCTGAACTAGTACAGCCGGGCTTTAAGGAGTTGTTGAAATAAAGTTTCCCTCCAGTAGACCCCCTTGGTAAAAAAATAAAATATACTTAAATAGAATGCAGTAATGCACAGATTTCTAAATTCATGTATTTACTTTGTACACATAGCCAGATAGCCTAATACATTTGATACTCTTTGGTCTATACAGTATGCAACTGGATGGCAACAGTACAGTTCAGTCTATACATGTACCAGCAAAAATATGACTGGAAGTACAGCAATACCATCTTGACTACAATTACATAGAGTGTCTTCTGTACGTGTACGTACCCTAAATTTAGCTATCCAGTTACTGCTACATACTGAGGCTATATTAATGAGAGCAAAGATATATTTACCACATTGTACTTAATTTTCTTCCTTTTTTTTGGGGGGGGGGGGGATTCTTCCACTTTTTCTGTCATGAGAGTGAGGAGATACAGTGTACCGGTACATACATATTACATACCAGCATGTGTGCAATTCATTAAAATATCAAACCATAGCGAGTTGTCTCATATAAAACGATATGCCCAATTTTGAGGTGTATTGAGGCTTGTACTGTACATGTGTACATGCACTTACAAGAGATATAAAACTTTATAATGATGAAAAGTGAGTCATTACAAATGATCCATGTCTGAGATATGATCCGCAGATTAGTAAGGGTAACCAGGGGCTTCTGCTAACACCCCTGCGAACACCCAGTAATCCCATATGGATTATCCATGATGGTTTAAAGCTCAAACTAAACCCCCTGAGATTACCATGGATAGGTTAATGGGAAGAAAACCTGAGCCAAGATAGATTGAGATTTATACTTGTACATTAAGACTCAAATTTATGAAATGTTTCCTCTCAAAAAAAAATTAATGACTAATTTTCTGATTTTGTTAGAAATAAAACTTTGCTTTTCAATACAGTAACTTTGCTTAATAGTATCTTTAAAGCTTATAATAATAATAATAATAGTTCAGTTCTTGTATAGCGCATAATACGTTATGAAATAACATCAACACTAGTGTGGCTAGGAGGGATTAGACCACACAGCAAGGTCACTGACAGGTGGCTATCTCATCAACTCAGCCTTCAAATAACATAAGAAATAGAGGATCATGGGGGACCAACAGGCACCGATTAGGGAAGTTTTCTATATAGAGGGAGCAAGTAGCTACAAGTAGGACAGTGGGGCTTTAAACGCTACAGGAATAGATTTAATAGTTTATTTGCTTTCCCAATGTTATCTTAGAATAGATATCTCTCCTCACTGTTTTCAAACATTCAGTATTATGTATATCTATTCACTACTGTGTCTGTATTAAATTAAGTTGTTAACATCTAGTCAACAATACACTCATCAAAATGATCTAATTATCATAATTAATGTGTAACCTACCATTTTTCTGATGCATTGGAAATTCAAAGAGGCTTCTTGCACAATTTTGTAGTTCTATGTTTTGAACTCTTGATCAGTATTTTCCCATTACCGGTACTGAAATTGAATTTTGTAATTAGGTGTGGCCTCTCTATCATTTTTCTCACACAATCTCTTAATAGTGCACATTAGACCATCATTACACATGAGTACTGTATTCTGTATAAGGAGATATACCTGTACAGTCAAACCTGCTTCAGTGACCATCTGTCTTCAAAGACCGCCTGTCCGACAACAAAGACCACATTTGTTTCCCTTGAAAAAAGATTTTTATTGAAATATGTACTAAAGGATCCTTTCTAGAAAGACCACTTTTTGTGTTTCCCTTGGGCGGCCGCTATAGACAGGTTTGACTGTAATTTCATCTACAGATGTCCTGGATAAGGCCAAAAAAAAAAATCATTTGGTTGTCCTCGACCGCCCGCCCGTCATTTTCGGGCCGTTTTTTTTTTTTTTTTTAATATTTTTTTTTTTTTAATTCATTTTTTTAAATATTTTTAATTCAATTTTTTTTTTTTTTTTTTTTTTTTTTTTTTGGGGGGGGGGGGGGGGGAGCAATCTTAAATGCCAAACATACCATTTTATGCATTTGCAAGGATCAAAATGCGTCCCGTTGCCAGTTTTGTCTTTTCAGTACGCAATTAGGTATTTATTAAACTTGCCATTTTTATTTTTCTATGCCGTTCATTCAAATCAGGTTTTGAGCATTCTTAAACTCATTTTAAAGCCCATCTGTACTAGTTTACAGGAGGGATTAGACCACCCTGCAAGGTCACTGGACAAGTGGTTATCTCATCTAATCAGCCCTTAGTTAAAATAAGATAAAGAGGATCATTGGGGACCAATGGTCACCGATTAGGCATTGTTTGCTACATAGAGGGCGCAAGTGGCTATAAGTAGTACAATGGAGATTTAAAAGGTGCTGTATTTCAAAGCCCAAAATACTTTCTGTGTTGGTCTTGATATTCATTGTACATTAAACTAGTCTTTTACCATATTAAAGTGTTTTATAGACTTTGTTTGTTTAAATGCTTGACAATCCCAATGATTTTTTTTTTTTATGGAAAACAAAATATTAAAAAAAAAAAAAAATGGGGAAAAAAAGAAAAAAAAAAGACACACAAAAAAAAAAAATCCGCCCGCCCACCCCTACTCCAGAAAAGCAATCGAGGACAACCAAACAATTTTTTGTTTTTGGCCTAACCGAGAGTCAGGGACACATTTTTTCAAGTTCTTGCTTTCGCAGGAATACAGGCTACAGACCATATGTGTTCGCACATGCATTTTCAATTCATTTTTGCATGCTGTTGAATTTGTGACCTGACAACTTGGGACATTCCTGAAAAATGACATTTTATGGCTTAAATGCATTACATATTTACATCACGGCTACATTATCAGTATCTACATCCTCGATATTTAATAATGTTCTGTAGGTTTTTAGAGTTACTTGTACATGTGTGTAGGTATTCAATATAAAATGTACGTCTCAATGCACATGTACAATACTCTGCAGATAAGACGAAGGATTCCTAAGAAATTATCTGTTTCTGCAGCGTATGCATTGCCATATTGATGGAATCTACCATGTAAACATTGGCTTTTGCTATGTCAGATGAGCCTCATGTTCTTTGATATCACCAAGAAATACTACTACTGTAGTATTGTGTGCACGTGTGATCATGCAGTTATGACTACTGTAAAACCAGAAAATTGATGCACGAAATCATGACAAATTTTGTGATTTGCAACTGTCTCATATAAATAATAAAATTGCATTTATCACTGCACAAAATAGACAAGTTTCTTGCCAAAAAATGGCATCAACTATTTATGATAGTTTCAATTTGCAAAAGTCTCTGGTTTTACAGTATTAGATTGAATGTTTTATGGTAGATTGTGAGATAACCTTTCACCTTTGAGACAGCAGGTAACGAAAGCACTGATATTATGATGTGACATACATGTATCTTTAAAGGTCAATCAAGGTCGGTCCCCAGACGTAAAGAATCATATCTGATTGATAAATGTCTGTGAAAACCCAAAGCACACTCACATACCTTCAGGACCTCCATACGTGGGGATTATTGCAGATGTTATCTGATATTGTAAACATTTATCAAGGAAAGCTTGTTCTTTAAACAAGCTGTCTTTGTTTGTGGTGTTAATGAGTGGGATTATAGTGTACCAACCTTTGTGTGATAAAGGTATAATATACAATACAATGTACCAATGTGTGGTAAAGAGATATCTCTATTGGTGTAACCTACCATCAAATTGCAGTGTATGAAATATGATTATAAGATTTTGAAATTTGAGATCAGGATTCTGCTCTTCATGTGAAGCCCTTTAGTGGATCTACGTCTAAGTGTAGGAACAACTGATAACAAGAACTCTTGTTAAAGACGATTTCTTTACAATTGTACATCCTTTTCAGCAGTGAACGATGGTCTTGTATAAATTGCATTTGGATGCAGTCGTTAATATTTCACACAGAGTATAAATATATGCACAGGGGTCAAATGTGGATGTAACTCCTGAAATTTTGATAAGTACTCAAAATCTGTTGCAAGATGAAATTGATTGGAACGTTTATTTTTTAGTGAACGTATATCTGTAAACGAGTGTAAAGATTGCTAAATTCTTGCAGGCAGTGAAGACTGAATACGAGTGGATTGATGTATCGTTTATTGACAAGAATTGTACATTTTTCTTTCTCTTTTTGATGAGAATTGTAAAAAGGTATTGATGAACGCGACTTTTGAGGGATGCTATCTAATGGCAATGGCGAAGAAAAAATACATGTAATATGTTTTAAAGTGAAGAAATACAATATATGAATCTGTTACATTTGTACAGAAAGAAACTTGGAAATAAAATGAAATGAAATTTACGTCCGATTTATCTTTGTTGTTCATCTCACTTTGTTGTTTACACTACATATGTATATCAGCAATATTTGGTCTCCTTTCCCCCTCAATCCATTTTTGTCTAAACTTTCTTTCTCTCTCAAAATGTTCTTCTCTTGCGCATTCTATGACCAAGGTAGTCTCCCTTCCATTTTCTTTCAATATTCATTCTCTTCTCTTCTTTCTTTCTCCCCCTCCTACCCCTCTCACACTTTTTTCTTCTCTACATTTCTTTCCTCGGCCCTCATAGGCTCATACCAGTAAATTATCTTTGATAAATATAACAAAATGCATGTTAAGTATCATTTAACAATGACAATGGTGTCTAAACAGTTTATATATAATTGCATATTTATTATGTACATGTACATGTTATTCTATAAATCATACAAATTACAAATACATTATGCGGTATGTCCCTCGAACAGTATGAAAGTCTGTTGCATGGATTGATCTTGTGAAATGAATAAATAAAATAGCAGGAGTATGCTCCAACTCTGTATGCATCTTCTTAAAAATGCATCAAATTACCCTTATAATGGCACACAGGAGATACATGTAAGAAAAATAAACCTCCCAAAAGCTCTTGAAATGCCCCAGGCTGCGAGGCATCATTATTAATCAATACAAGTAATACAAAAATATTTTGGTTGCATAAAGGGGTGGTGAAATAGGCATCTGCATTTTCATAATAATTTGTTTGCAGTACGTTGCAACTATGAGAGTCTGGAGCATTTTATTGACCCCCCCCCCCCCCCCACACCTCTTTTTGTTGGTGCTTGTATTGTACATCTTTTATTGAAAATTTTGACATGGTTGTGAAAGAAGTCGACATTTTCATCAAGTTCTATAATTTTTATTACAAAGAAACACCTTGAAACTTCATGACAGATTAACATTTAGTTTTGGAAAATAGGCAAACAAGCATCTGTTCAATATTGGAATTCTATTCTCTCAGTGATATGAACAACTCTACAATACATGAAATAGTTGATCATGGTAACCATGTAACTACGGTAGAGGAAAATTACTCTCCATAAAATCTTGCTTCCCATGTATTTTTGTTCACTAACAAGGGCGATTAAGGACAATTTCAATTTCAAATCTGGCAAAATTAACGTCCCTTTCTGTATCCTCCATCAATCCTCCGTTTTCGTTCCTTTCTTCGCTCTCCCTGCCATGATCCAGAAGTAGAGATTGGGGACCAGAGCTCTGATATAGATTGCAGCACCGTGGGTAAAGGGCCCTAAAACTACATCACTTTGTTGCTTAGCAACCGCATCAACTACCTTGTCGGCCACATAGACCGTCGACATGCCACTGGCAGTGGTGGAATCCATTTCTGCAAGGGCAAAAGGAAGAAGACATTCATCACTAATATTTCAAATAAATATAATTTTAAGTATAGAATCATTTACCGGTAATTAAACCCCAATAAAGACAATGGGCTTTTAGGCATCCAAACAAATGAAGAAAAGGATTCTATAAATTCTAAATAAAAATATTATTCCCTGGACTATCACCTCTGAGCAACTATACCCCTCACTATCCCCAGAGGACAACTAGATGTAACCTCAGAAGAACTACCCCAGACAACTATCATCTTGGGTAAATTGCTCTTAGGACAATACCTCCCGGACAACTATTCTCAGAAAGTAAACCCCCCCCCCACACACACACACACACACTTCCTAACTACAATATCTCTCAAGACAATGGACATTTTGTTCAGAAGGTATGAAGAGCTGCTCTCAAGAGAATTCAGAGTTGCCAATATGTGTATGATAAATCATGTTAATAAAACATAGTAACTAATTTTCTTCACATTTATTATCTGTTCCTTTCATTTTGCTCCTATCATCAAAACTAAATTGATTTTGGAGTTGCTTTCCCTTTATAAGCTACACATCACATACCTGCAACTGTAGCATTTGTATACTAAAGTCACTAATGGTCCTTTTCCTTCATGAAATTTCCCAAGTTCCGAGAAGAACCTAGGGGCCTGTTTCATAAAACTTGTTATCTATAACAACTGCTAAATTTCTATGACAAATTTGCTCTCAGCCAATCAGATGCCATGATTTCAGTAGCTTATAACAGTAGCTTGTATTAACTTGTTATTGATATTATAGTATTAATGACTGCTTTGAGAGAAATAGTTGTTTTATTACGCTCAAGGGAAGGTTAGAATTGTGCTATTACCCGAGGCGTGCCGAGGGCAATAGCCCAATTGTAACCTTCCCGAGAGCGTAATAAAACAACTATTTCTCGAATATTAAAGCAGTCATTAATACTTTTATATGCCAAAAAAAAATAGACTAAAAAATAAAAAATAAAAAATAAAAAAACTTTTGTCGAAGATGAGATTCGAACTCTTGCGTACAAAAGGTGATGTAACTAAAGTCAGCGCCTTAACCCGCTCGGCTATCGCGCTCTGTTAAATACAAAGTAGTTTTTTCTTATATATACATTAAAATGGATTGAAAACGGTTTCGAGTGGAGGATGCTTCTTTTCTTTTACTTTTGCAATGCATATTGGCACGAATTTAGATCAAGATCTATCGGCAGATGTTGTTTTTTTGTTTTTGGAAGTTTATTTTCGTCTTCATGTCAACAATGCAAGATAAAATTGTCGGTAAGATCGATCGAGATTCAATTGTATTGAAATTGCCGACCAATTTTTCGCACACGTACGCGGTATCCTCGATCGCTCAGACCATTTTTTAACATGTAAACCTATGGGGTAACCATGGAGACTGAACTATTTTCCCAATAACCATGGTTATTGGGAATTTTACAGAAATAGTTGAAGTTTATGAATGCAATTCGACCAATCAGATGGCTGGATTTCTTAAGTGAGGTATATAACAAGTTTTATGAAACAGGGCCCTGGATTACTCACTTGCATGTACAGATCCATCCCCATCGAGTGCACTCAAGGAGATGTTGGTCTTGATATAGCTAGGACTGAGAACGGTGACATGGATGTTGTGCTCTGCAACCTCTGCCCTGAGAGAGTCAAAGAAGGCCTGCATGGCATGCTTTGAAGCAGAATCTGGAAATGATAATTGTAAAATGTTGATAACGACACTAATCATGATATGGATAGTGACGATGATGATGATATGGTTGGTGGGGGTGGTGATGATAATGGTGATGATGGTGAGAAAAAAAAAATGTTGATAAAACGACAATAATGATAAGATTAATGATGATGATTAAGATGATGATGATGATGGTGAGTATGGTAGGGAATCTGGAAATAATTATTTAACAACAAAAATTATACCAACAATAGTCAGGGGACCAAGCTCTCCTGACAGACCTCTCAGTTGCACAACTCAGGATGACAGAGCCTTCTTCTCTGGATCGAAACTGTGAAATAACCTTCAACAATCTATCAGGAACGCCAAGTCTATGTCAACGGTAATGTCACTCCTCGACTTTCCTATTACCAGCAACAACTTCATCTCAAGAATAACACTAATGCCAACAAAGACTAATGCAAAATTTTCTGATTTTGAAACACTGACCTAGGACAGGGAGTTTGTGAGACATTGTAGAGCAAGCGCAATGAGCGCCCATCAGAGGCAGACACCGGCGCTATACGAGAAGCCATCATCATCATCATCATAGTTGTGGTGGTTGTGGTGGTGGTAGTAGTGGTGGTGGTGGTGGTGATTATGATGATGATGATGATGGTGATGATGATGATAATGTTGATGATGGTGGTGGTAATGATAATGATGATGATAATGATGATGATGATGATGATGATGATGATGATAAGGATTATAATGAAGATGATGATTATTATGATTGTGGTGGTGGTAATGATGACAATGATTATGATGATGTCGTGATGATTGTGAAGAATGGTGTTAATACTGGTGAGAATAATGATGATGATGATGATGATGTGATATTAGATGACAAATTTGAACTCCACAATACATGTACCTAAACTTGGTAAAATAAGGGACACCAAATGATTATATTATCTTGGACTTGCCGAAAGCAACTTTTCCCTCCCAAAACCAATATTTCCCTTGGTGATACCTTTGCAATAACTTTAAAGAGCACATGGATGGAATGTTTATTGCATACTCACAGGCACTCCTGAAAGGAATAGCTATTCTGCCTTGAATACTGCTGACTGCAAGTATGTGTCCACTTCTTCTTGAGATCATATTTGGTAAAATGGCTAGAGTGAAAGAAAAACATATATTTATCACTGAAGGCATGGAATATGAAGTACTTTCTATTCAACAACACTTGGACAATAGTAGTATGGTAGGTATCTGTAATGATAATAATAACAAATTGTATTTCAAATGGGTATACCGGTAGGAAGGATTCCTTGATTGCTGTGAGCGCCGAAATCGCCTGCCTAGCAGAGCCGGGGTAATAGTTGGAGCACCTTGAGCACCATGCATGGCGGATATTTGTGCTATATAAATATCCAATATTATTATTATTATTATTGTATGGGAAAGTATTCCAAAAATTATTGTTGTCTTCCTTTTTGAGAAGCAGTGTTCCCATCTGTACATAGCGTCCTTGGTGCTACTACATGTACTAATCATGGGAGACATGGGGAAATACTACCAACGGCAAATTCTTCTCATCGACATGGGTACCAACGAGGGTAATAATTGGTCACTGCATAGTTTCGTCTTCTAAAGTCGTTTTGATCCTAAACATCTCAAAGTAACAATTATTGTTCGGCCCTGTATTAAAGTATGACAATGATTTATAATTCATGCATACTCCATTCTTTCCCAAGCCTAAAGGACCCAAACTTGTCCGTCCTGGGACCCGCTTCACAAAGCCTTTTCTCAATGACAAATTACAAAAAACAGTGACAAATCTGTTGATAATCAATCAGAAGCATGGATTTCAGTAGCTTATAACAAAAACTGTCATTCGTCATGGATAACAAGTTTTGTGAAACACCCCCAGCTCCAAACCACACCAACCAACATACCTGATGTGAGGACGAGCGAACCGAAGTGGTTGACATTCATGATCTTCTGATGAACGGAGAGAACGGTATCAACGACGCTCCCTCTACCGCTCATGCCTCCGTTGTTGATAAGGATATCTACGTGGCCGTGGAGCCCGAGGGCTTCCTTGGCTTTGTCCGGTAACTCGTCTAGTCTCTCTAGGTCTAAGGGTACGACATGGGGTGTGTGTGCTGGGATTCCTGGAGCCTAGATTGTGATCATGAACAGACAAACTGTGTGAGCAGTGATGGCTTCATATGTGAATTCATTAATTCACGCTCTAGATGGATACCAATCATGAACCAGCTTCATCTGGCATTGCATTTGTCACAGAATTGCTAATGACAGCTGGTAAAAAGATCATGATGGGAATGATTAGTATGCTATTGTTAAAAACATTAAAATGAAAAGTAAATTACCAAGAGGATATACTTTGAGGTGCCTCTGAAAGTTGTTACACATGTATGCAAGTATACCATTCCCATCTGTGTACATACTGTCTGTGCACAAAATACAAACAGTAAAATGAGACAAACAGACCCCCAAACAAAATCAAACGCTGTTGTCTTCTTTTTTGTCTTCAACCATGGATCTTCAGAGGCAATTTGGATTGTATGACACACACTCTGGCAAAACTCAATTTCAAATACTGGTCAAATCTCCACCTTCAACCTGGGCCCTGTTTAATTAAACTTGTTATCAATAAAAAATGCTAACTTTCTATGACAAATTTGCTCTCAGCCAATCAAATGCTCGGGTTTCAGTAGCTTATAACAGTTACTGTAACTTGTCATTGATTACAAGTTTTATGAAACAGGGCCCTGGACCCACTTTTTACCTTACCCTCATCCGTATCTCAGCCCAATGACAACCCTATAAAGATAGTTTTTACTCTAAATAAAATACTGGAGCAAACCTGGGGGGTGTTTCACAAAGATCCTAAGTTTAACTTATCTCTAAGTTGGACTTAAAAATTATGGAAAGCCATTAACATCATTGAAAATATTTGTAAAAGTTATTTCAAAAGGCAAAAAATGTTGATTCAAGTCATTCATATTTTCTATTATCATGGGAGATTTCATGTTCTTGATGTGGAATTTATGAAAAGTCTAAAATACTTGAATTTCTGCTTTTGAATATATTTCATTTTAAGGCTCCAATGGCTGTCCATAATTTTTAAGTCCAACTTAGTGTTAAGTTCTACTTAGGATCTTTGTGAAACACCCCCCAGGCCAGACAAAATGTGGGATCATGGACATGTACGCTTCAGTGAAACTGGTAATCAGGATCCGGAAAAAGTTGTACAAAGTAACCTTCTTACCAATTTAAGGGCCATCAATTCTTTCTTGACCCTCTCGAGTTCAGGAGCTCTCCTTGCACACAAAATCACCTTACAGCCAAGACAATAGAAAGCTCTAGCACATGCTGAAGAGCAAGAGTAAGATAAAGAACGATAACGTTAAAAAACACATGATCAAATGTACTCATGGGAGGGCACCTATGTGGAACTGTGTAACTCCTGCACTACTAGTTCAAAATTAACACCAAGATTAATGGAGGCAGGTTTCATTTGCTTACGTTTGTTATTTTCCTGATTCAGGGACTCTTCACCTATTACTCTGCTTCAAATTTGGGGTTTCCAAGTTGAAAAATAAATTTTAAATAAAACCCTGGATTTATACACATAAAACTTGGGGTACAAGGTTAAATTTCCAATAATGTTGTACATGCATAAGTGGTTTAAAAGGAAGTATATTGGTTTTGTTTTAACCACTACAAATATTGTCATTATCATTATTATCATTAACCAATATCATATGTTTCACCATTCAAATGTCTTATTATAAAATCACACTTTTATTTGAAAGAAAACAAAAAATCATGCGTATCACGCTAAACAGTGTTTGTATGTGTGGCGGCTATCTTTTAAAAATATGAAATATCATGGAACCCCCTCCTCATTTTTGAAAATTCCAGACAAGAAACTGTGATTCAATTTTACTTGTCCTAATGTAGATATATATCTTCAAGGAATAACTAAAACTGCCCCCCCCCCCTCCTGAAGAAAAAATCTTACTCTCTTCTGCTTTACAAAGTGACAAGTTGAGTTGTACATTAGTCATTACTAATCAAGTGTCTCACCCTCTCCTACTCCGGAACTTGCCCCCGTGATGAGTACCACCTTATCTTTAAGCCCCGCCCTCCTTTGTTGCGATCTCAGTTTCTTGTAGAGCCATAGCAGCCCGAGACTACCAAAGATTGCTGCCGTGGCAATGGTCAAGGAATTCATACTAGATGCAGATGACATATTGTGAAGATTGCAGTCTTGCTGAATAATAGAGAGCGAAGAAATGAATAAAACACTAAGTCTGATAAAAAAAAAAAAATAGATAGATCTAACATTTGAAATAAATAAAGAGCTCAGCACATATTAAATGTTGATTATCTCAAATAAATTCATCTTTAATTGCTGTTATTGTGTAAATGTTATGAAGAAGATTTCTATTTGCTGCTTTGTATTTGACCTTTCAAAACTTTTCATTTATCATTATCAATAAATATTCTTTCCCCCTCTCTCACAAGAAAACCAAAATCCCATCAAAAGAAATATGTATGTATTTATTCCGGTCAGCCGATTAAGACCGATGCTCGTGTGTGTGAAGTAACAGTATACGTTCCCTCTCAAAAAATCTGCAGGAATACAATTCATTTATTTAGCATCACTTACCAGTAGCAGCACACAAAAATATACGAGTGGGACCGATCATTAAAAGTGCACTTTAATTGACGCACAATGTAAGCTAATTCTCTACAATTTAAACAAGCAATGAAGCGTAGATAAATACCACACTAGCGTCCTCAATTTACCATTCTTATAAAACATATCAGGTAATACTTTCATGTTCTAACGCTCACCTGGAAATCTAAAGTGGATCTCCTCGCAGATCAGACGCTGCACTGTGGGCGTGGTTTAACACTGGGCCGAAATTACCACCGTGTTGATCAATGCCATACAGTGTATGTATATATGCATACTAACATGAAATAAAAATCATGTATTAAAATAAAGAGAATTTTCTCCCTCACCCTCTAATTCTCTGCTACTTTTTTTTCTTTCATTTATCTATTCTCTTCAACTAATATGCCAGTATGCACAATTAATTCCACCCCTTTCTCTCCTTATAAAACACTTCTTCTCTTCTTATAAAACACTTCTTCTCTTCCGATCTTCTCCCTTACCCTCTTTCTCTCCGTCCATCTACCTCTCTCTGTGCGGTTCTCTCTCTCTCTTTCCCACCCCCCCCAAATCTATTGCAAGTTTTCCTCATAAATAAATTTTAATTCCCAAATCAATACACATACACTCACATAGTCTAAAATTGGCCATAGGTATCAATTTTATTGTCTCAACTTTTTTTAAACACATTATTAATAATCAACGTTTTCTTTTCTCTTTTAATTTATTATCTACTGGCATTTACTTCTTGCAAAAAAGAAATAAATGAACATATACAACGTGAAACAAATGTAAAAAGAATTTCTTTTATACAATCCATAAATTATCACAATCTATTACCTCTAGGATGCATAGATGTGATTGTAGAAATGAAGAGAAAGAGAAAACATAAGAATTAAAAATCAAAATAGAGTTCTAGTGCTGATAGAAACGCAAATTCACAATTAAGACGATCACAAAAGAAAAGAAAACAACAACACAACATTTTCCCCATGAAAATTATGATGTACCGATCAAGATCAATGTGCATGAACTCAAAATTGAGCACAATATAAAGGAAAAAAAAGTAATAACAAAAACAATATGAACATAATTCATCCATGAAGCCCTAGGGTTGTTTACATATATCTTCTTGCACAGTATCAGTTGCCGATACAATTCAATTCATTTTTTTTTTTTACATCTGTACATATTACTGTGAGACCTGACGAATGAGACGAAAAAATGTGGAGATTTCTTTTCTAGACTTCTAATGTACACATAAAGCACTCTCCTTTTAACATCGTCATAGCAATCGTTGAAAAAGCCCTGTCCTATTCATAAAATATTTCCCATGATCCATAACTTGCTGCAGAGTTCTATCGCTTTCCTTTTCAGAGCCTTTAAAGTCACCAAGCAAAACTCTTTTATTAGCCATTTCTCCTACACGTAACTTTCAAGAAATCCATTGAATACCGTTATACTTTTCTTCCTTTTCCTTTTTTAATCATTGAAACCCAAATATGAACATTAATATCAGTATTGTACAAAGATAGAGAACACATATTCATTACTTATCCCCCTCAATTAATGGTTAAGAAAACAAGATTGCTACAAATGGCTGGTACAGTTCTTTAAAAATCAGCCAGTTTGTTGATATTGTCCAAGATTTGTCCAACATTGCAACAATCAAAATGCCAAAAGATTGATGAAACTTTAAGATGCTGGTCTAATTCTTTCTTGTTTAAATCAGCCATAGTTTGTTAATCTTGTCCAAGGTTTTACCAACATTGCAACAATAAGCAACATGACAAAAGATTGATGATACTAATATAGGAACAATATAGGAGCTAAACTATGACACTGTTTACTGGCCTACAGAAATAACTATATCAATTTGAACACATAATTGGAAATAGATTTGTGAGGCAGGGGAATTTAGCAGAAAATTGGAAAAAATCGAGTGCATCAATTGACTTTAGAAAAGAAAAGTAAAAACATTCATTGGAGCAAAGTGACTCCTTCAAGACTGATGTCATTCAACTTTACTTGAACATTCCCTACACTAGGGGTGCACAATCCTTTCTCCATTTTCTCCATTGCCAAGCAACTTCTCAACCCTATGATCAAAATTGAAATGTAATCATGCTAACAATCACCACATATTCAGGATTTACGGATACCAGGTTTTAAGGAATTGAAGTAACTGTGTTATCTGGTGAAATTAAAAGTGTTATCCATTCAGGAAAATACTGAATCTGGAATTATTACTCCATGTACTTCTTTTGGGTTAGATATTTATCAAATGATATTTTCTTTCTTTTTCAGGGGGGGGGGGGCATCAGTTTATGGTGCAAACTAAAGAATTGTGTTGAATTTTGTTGCCATATTCATTAACTTATCACATTAAATAGATCTACTATAATTATATACAGTACATTACCAAAATCAATCAGCTATTCTACCACAGATAATGACTTTCAGTCAATTTTTTTTCATTCAGCTTTGATGCCCAATGTGATTACAACACGATTTTGAAAGGAATTGCAATCAAAATATTTGATGACACTTAGAATGTCCCAATGCACACGTTATGTCATTACAACCCAATTTTGAAAGGAATTGCAACCATGGCATTCACAACTGTAAAACCAGAGACATTGCTGTGCATAAAATGTTCACAAATGTTGTGAGCGGTTTGGATTCACGAAAGTATCTTGCTGCAAAACAATTAAATCACCATGGACAACACTTAACGATTAAAATTTGCGAAAGTGTCTTGCTGTGAAACAATTGAATCACCATGGAAACAACATTTAACTATTTTAATTTTGCGAAAGTATTTTGCTGTGAAAAAGCCATCCTTGAATATTCACCATAGTTTAACACTATTCATTTCACATAAAATATTCATAAAGCTCACATCTCGTAGTATTTCAATTTCTTGCACAATCTTATCATGCATAAGGGTTATTATCTAGGCATTACACTCCAGTGAAGAAAGTCAATTATATCAACAAAACATTGAAACAAAAAACAAAACAAGAAAATCTGTGACATTCATAACCGCTAACCATCAAACCTGAAGGACGTTTATCGTCTCAAATATTCTCAATAATTCTTTTTTTAATTCCAATTTTCCATTAGATCCTTTTAGAACCATAAGGCATATTATCCCTATTAATGATTTATACAGAAGATGCCAATATATCAACATTCTCTTACCGGTATTCAACAAAAATTAAACTTTGGGGCGAGCTGTGTATTTTAATGTGGAAAATCAACCATGGAAAGGCAAGACATTTCTCATTCTAATTATTAATTTGGGTTGGGGATCCTATATTCCACTTGATATCAAACAATAGTAATAACACAGTAGTGTTGCTGGTGTTGTTTGACACAAACATCAAAAACAGGTCTCAGGTATGTAGGTGAAGGTTTGGGGAATGGCGAACATGGCGTTTTCAACAGTATCTTGAGGAACACAAAACATGATTATGTGAAACATAAAAAATGACAACGGACATTAAAATGGAAAGTAGTGCTGCATATTCAACTTCACCTCTATTCATGTTACAGACATATAATGCCCACCCAACCCTCCTTATAAAAACAAAAACAAGAAGAAATAAATGAATTTCTCAGCTACCGGTACTGTAAAATCATTTAAAAAGTGGAACATACATTTAACAACTAAATTAACCATAGACTAAACAAGTTTTATAATTTGACGAAGTATATGAATAAATTGATTTATCCTGATTAATGTTGCTTAAGAATGTGACATACTAAACCTTACATCTACAGGTATTCAACAAAGGCCCAAGTCCAACTTTCATTTTCAAGTTACAAAAAAACAGGAAAAACATCAAATTAACAAGGGGTACGACTAATTTAATTGTGTTAACACATTTTTGGCTTACACCCAGTAAATACAGACGACTACCGGTAATTTAGTTGTTACATGTAACTGTACATGTGAATTGTTTCATTATTCTATTTCTTAATAATGAACCAAAAGTTGAACATGGCCTTACTGTCATTTTGTGTTACTAAAACAGTAATGAAAAAAGTTGCTTGGGAATAATAAAAAGGTGGGATCATAAGACTAGAACGGCCATTACTATCCTCAATAGTTACCTTGCATTACTGTTTCTCCATTTTCTAAAAGAAAGTTTTACCGTACAAATTTGAAGCAAGTCACTGGTAGCTGGCAAATATGAAGATATTTGTTTGACAATGAATTTGGACTGAGTGAAAGGAAATTAATCCACCCCTGAGAAAAACAAACAGAAATAAGCAACAACATAATATGTACAAATTGTATGTTTGAAGCCAGAGGGGGGGGGGGGGGATTAATCTCTATTCTCATGAAACACAGGGTCGACGCCCTTCTGGTTATGAACAGGGCTCGTTGCATAAAACTTACCATGATAGTAACTTTGGTAATTTCCATGGAAACCTTGATTTGATTGGCTGTTGAGTGATGTTGCCAAATATAGATGGCAAGGTTACCATTAAGGGCAAGTTTTATGCAACGAGGCCAATATAAAACAGGTTATGTGTTCAGCAATATACATAGAGATTAATGAGAGGTGCATTTATATCATGTACATGTATACTGGGATCCCACAAATATGATCAAGATAATATTTAGATCGCTGGATTTATCTCGACTATCGGCATTTGCTCTTAGCGAATCAATTTGAAGCCCTTTCGTAAGTGATCGTCTGATCCGGTACAGCTTTCGATTTATTTTCCTCTTCTTCCTCATCCATAATTTCTTAACATTTCCATCACAACTATAACTTTCACCATGGATGTAACGAGTCAAAAAGCCTTTCATAAATTAAAATCAGGGCCCCATTTCACAAATCTTGTCATCAGTGACAAATGACAGTTTTGTTATAAGCTTCTGATTGGTTATCAGCAGATTTGTCACTGATTTTTGTCATTTGTAATTGAAAATATGCTTTGCGAAATGGGTCCCAGAACCCACCATTTGATAAAGTAAAACAATTTACCTCTGGCAATTCTTTTTTCTTCGTTTCTTATGCATACAATACCACTAAAATGATTTTTCTTCACTAAAATGTGTCGAATCAGCTCACTTTTAATCAGCTACATTTAAGCATGATCACATTCTGATTATTCTTTTATATATATACTCCTTTCCCTGATTTTATGCTTCTTTTTTTTCTTTTCTTTGTATTCAATGAATAATATGAACAATTAATGCAATGAAATAATATAAATAGTGCAACATACATGTAATTGATAACTGACTTTTCTATTTAAGTCTGCTGTACATTGTAGGTTTATAGGAAAAAAAATTTAAATCTTTTTCACTCTCATGAGACTCTCATAATGCTATTAACGTTATATGTTATTATGTTTGTTGAAATTCATTACTTGAGTGTTTTGTTGACATGAAGAAGAAAAAAAAACAGAAATGAGATGATCTCCTTTTAAAAAAAATGGTATTTTGCGAAACATCAATTCTGTGACACCCATTCTACCTCTCCCAGAAAAAAAAGAGAAAATAAATACAAAGGAAAATCAAAAAGAAGAAAGATAAAATTTGAATTTTGAAAATACTGTGTACTTTTGGACTGTCAGAGTCGACATGACATACAGATAAATCATCTCTAAATAATTACAAGCTTGAGGGCTGTCATGAGATCAATGCTAATACATTATATATTAGCACATGAACATTATAATAGAGAGTGCCAGTTTGGGTGAATGCACTATAACGATACTGTAGTGGAAATCAACTTTCCTTTCTTTTCCTAGAAATGACTTTAATTGATTGCTTCTGGAACGATCCCCTTTAAGCAGCATTACAAATTTGACAGAACTGTGTAGTTAAAAGCCCCACTGCACTACGTGACCATGCAGGGAGGTCCAATCCCTCCAGGCCAAACTAGTGCGGTGGGGCTTTAAGTGGCAATGGATGCAAAGAATCATTTGACAAACTTACGTCAAAGGGACATGTCCACGCAAGTGTACAGAATATAAACAACTTTAATAATGACCTTGCTATTGTAAGGTACAAGCAACAGCCGTGAGGATTGCTACGTGTATACATATACCAACTATTACATTTCTAAGCAATAATTTGCAGACGACACAAGTGCCATGCCAAGGCACCCCACATGGGTGGCCTTGGCGCAAACCCAATAGTGTGAGTGACATGACGTGGGCGTGTCTCCCAGTTTACATGATGTGGGCGTGTCTCCCAGACTACATGATGTGGGCGTGTCTCCCGGACTACATGATGTGGGCGTGTCTCCCAGGCTACAATCAGTGCTGTGGAGAACCGCTCTCATAAGAGCACATCCAACCAATTAATCTCTATCTTACCCTTGCAGGATTTAAGTGTCATCTTTTGGGGGGAAATGTAATTCGATGCTATTCTAAATGCAGACCAGACCAAAATCAAGCCATATAAGCAGATTAACTACAATGGTCACTGCTATATAAATCCACCTGTCTATAGTGGCCACTTTTATTTTGGGGTAACTAATCTAAACAAGTTAAAATTAATACAGCATAAAATACCCTAATATAGACAGACAAACAGTCAGACCACTTATAGTAGCCATCACTATATAAAGGCCACCTGTTTACTGTGGCCACTCTTAACAATTTTTCATAAGTAAACTCTATACACAGGTTGAACTCAATACCTCAATATTTGGGGTGAAGATGAAAATCAATGATTATTGGTATGAGGAGAAGTCATTTTATTCTAAAAAATTAGATATCGCTATTTATCGTTTTTGAAACAGCACTCGTTGCTTTACAACAAAGCCCGGACATTATTTTTACATTTTTTTAATCTCAAAAGTTTCCTTAGGGAGGGTCACAAATAATTAAAGGTCATGAAGAGGGGACTTGGCACACATTAAAGACACATGTTGAAACAGATGTGTTGGATCCATAAAAGCTATGACAATGGTGTTTCAGTGTTAAGAAGTGCTTCTCTGCCGTTGCTTTCCCACCGGCTCTCCTCCGTCCATCCTCTCTAGAATCCTCCGCTGGCAGCTTGAAGCTCTTTGGTTACAAATCCTTCCTTTCCTGGCTCCTCTGTCCACCGATCTATCCATCCATCCATATATCTGTCTGTCTATCCCTCCATCTGTTTTCCGTTTTTCAAAATCTCCATCATTATATGCCCGGTATTTATATCTATGTAAATTCTAAGTGTTTTGTATAATGTTCCAGCGGTGGTACATGTCATACGGCTGGGTCTGTTAAGTGTTTGTCAGTTCAAGATCTTGATGGGTTTCTCCACGTAGTTGTAGCGGGGTCGCTTGTTCTTGTTGACGTGGTCCAGACCCAGCCAGGGCCTAGGCTGGGGATTAGCTGTAACAAAGAGGGGGGAATGGGAAAGAGTGCATGATGGACCATCGAACGACTTATTCAAAACAAATGATCCAGCCATTCTGAAGTACTAGGTGTTAAATGGGTACCCGGTAGGATGGGAAAGTTAATGTGGTTAGATGAGCAAGAGTGCGCTTGTAAAAATGACGCCTGGCTGGAATGCTCCCCAGGGAGTGGAGATTGTGCATACATTGTGTGCGGGTAAGCTGAATCCGATGACTGAGGCAATAATATATATCTCTGTAAAGCGCTTTGAGAGGGCCTTCGCTCCTATGCGCTACATAAGAACGAACTATTATTATTATTATAATATGTGTCCTATTGTTTCGTCTTCCATGTGATTGAAATGATGTAACAGAACCTAGGCATCACCTTTATACATCAGTTTACTGCATCTTAATCTATTCATGTTTGTTCCTATGCAATTTGCTTGTTGGTATGACGCCATGTGTGTGGACAGAATGAACCTTGCATACATTACATGTTGCTATGTCTGGCAATACTATGGTAAACCAAGTCATCATATTATGTTTTTAGGTGATTACACTCTAGGGTACGGTTGATTATACTTACACGCATGTCCCTGTGGCTGGAAGTCTTTCAGTCGTACGGTGTACTCTTGCTCTGAGAGAAAACAACAGTAAGACGAACAAATATTACTTCAAGAAGTCATGATAAACTACAGAGGTCAGGCATGTTGCCTTTATATATGAATATCTATCACACCTTTATTGTAATCGGGAAAATCGTAAAGCATACAAACAGTTTTGGTAGTAAAGTTCCTGAAACACAAATTTGTCAGATTTTACTAATAGCTAATAATGCAAAACATTTTTAGAGGGTCTTTTCATAATGCAGAAATGAACAATCATTAGCTACTCAAAGTTACTAAGAAAACAAAAAGAGGAGAAAAACGGAGATGAAAAACTTCTCTGGTTGACGTCTAAGTTGTCTTCCATTTTCATTAGTTTTTGTTGGCTACCTATTTTTATGCAACAATTTGTCTTTAAATAAGAACATATCATATTTCCTTTGATTTTGCCATCACTGAACATGTTAAACCCCTCATGCTGTACCTCCCCCCCCCCCCCCCAATAAAAAAAAACATGACTGTATTAATTCTCTTTATGTACATCTTGCCACCAGAATATGGACAACATAGAAAGTGTGGACCAAGTCTATTTTTGACAGAGAAGACATTTTCTCATCAACTCACCTTCCCCGATGTACGTCTGTCTACCCATCACAACTATTGCAAACTTGATCTGAAAATGCAGAAGAGAATAAAACAGGTACACATAAAATATAGATAAGTGTTGCAAATGCACAGTTTGCAACATGAATGGTTTTCATCAGATGTAGCACATATCTGTATATTTCATGACACTTTGTTACTTCAATTATCAATATATCTGGTTTTTTAAAACTTAACGCAGGACTGCACAACTTGTAGCTACTTGCGCCCTCTATATAGCAAACAATGCCTAAGCGGTACCCATTGGAACAACCCCATGATCCCTTTTTGTTATGTTAACTGAGAGCCGAGTTGATGAGATAACCACCTGTCGGTGACCATGCAGGGAGGTCTAATCCCTCCTGGCCAAACTAGTGCAGTCCTGCTTTAATACAGTGCTTTTGAAGTTCCAATAAATACCTTTTCTAACTCCTTCTCAGAGACGTCTAGTTGCTCTCGTATCCTCTCCTTCACATTGGAGAATGCTTCACCCTGTGAAATTGAAATTAAACATGTAAATGAATTATCACTCACTGTCATCCACGTTCCACTTGTAAAATATCGAAAGTACTAATATAAATCACCTCTCATTAATTTTTTGTTTAAAAAAAAGTTTTTAAAAAGTACTTCAAAGATCATTGTAATCAGTAACACTAACACTAATTATAAACCTCTCTTTAGTATGCCCCCTTGGCGCGCCGGGGGGACATAGCAGGATGTAACATTCCCTTGAGCTTATAGAAACAACTATGCCTCTCATAGCAGTCAATATATCTATACTATTGCCTCTTTTGACATGATCAAATACATGGATAATAGGTGACAAGTATACAAAACAATCTTAGGACAAGGTGCTATTGACTCGTGACTGATGATAAATCATTTTATTACTTTGATGCTTGTCTAACGATGAAGATTAATTCCTCAGTAATTTTAAGCCTACTGGTAACTGGAACAAAGTGGCAGAATTTGAAAGCCCATTCAGGCACAACGAGGTAATCTGTTTTAAATAAACCAACACAACAGAGTCGTGGGTTCGATCCCTGACTCGGCACTAACGTCCTTTGGCAAGACATTAATCTACATTTGCCACTCCATACCCATGAGAGAAATGGGGACCTGGTAGGATGACGAAAGCATTTGTTATTAGCTTCTTACCTCTCTTAACCTGACAAAGAAGGGTGTACCGAACGTGTTGTAGAGATCCTTCTGGAAGTGAGCTACACATACTATCATCTCATCGTCACTTAACTTGTATTGGTCTTGAGGAATTTCCTGAGCAATTGAGGAAAAAAATACAGAGAACTAGTAAGAAATACAGGTGTATGCCATCTTGCACTATCATCATGACTTCAGGGGGTTGCTACGTGAAGGGAGAAAACAAAAAGTACAGATAATTTTCGAAGTGAGCTACGCATACTATCGTCACATCAAATTTCCTGGGGATTTCAGACAATACAAAGTAGACCATGCATTTCATTTACACAGGCCCTGCATATATGCACTTCATTGTTGAGTTCTTGTTACGGGTATACTAACAAATATATCTTAATTTGATTTTATGCAATCAAATGACAGGCATACTAAGTTATGAATACTTTGAAGAGTATTTTCCCAGATGTGTGCATGAACAAACTGTTTTATTTTCAGGAGTGACTACTTACTCTAAAATATCTAGTATTCTCAAGAAACTACCCCCTCTAAACCCATATCTTATCTTCATACAACCTTCTATATACGGCTACAGTGAAGGCATCAAGTAACATTTCTTTAAATCTCTATAAATCGCTATTACCCTAATTCGCCAATATTTTGTCGATTACAGGTGGATGTAAAGTCAATTTAGCAGTATAATATGGGTTTCATCGTAGAGGAAAGCTTATGAAATGGTGGTTACTTGATCTTGAATTTGCTATTTCATCAGGGAAGAAAGTTCATCTTATGTCAACAACATATCAACAGAAAAATGAGCCTTTACCTAATGCCAGGAATGATATATTTTCCATCTAATGCCAAATACGATATGTATGTATCAACAGAAAATACACTTTTTATCCCATACAAAAGACATTACACCATAAGAAATATACTTTTGAATGCACACTAACTACAACATATTGATAGAAACTTGAGCTCACTTCTAGTCTGTACATCTTGGTCCCCTGTAAGGCCAGGTTCTCTATGGGTGTGTCTTCTGCAAACTGCTGGAAGATCTTGTTACTGATGATATCTAATAACCTGCAAATCAGACAGAGACAATGAAAAAAACATCAACGTTTTTAAAAGGAGACACAGATAAATGACAAAGATCACAAAATCGTGTTGGAGAGTTTTATGGAATGAACAAGATGCCATGAAGAAAGAACAAACATTTCTGCACATCCGTTTCTTTTTTTGTGTGTGTGCTGTATTTCAAGTCCTTTGACCCCAGAAGTTTACTGGGCATTGAAATCCTTCAATTGGGGAAAAGTTTCAAGGTACATTCGCAACGACTGTTTTTCAATACAGACGTCATATTCTTAAAATCCACAGTTTCAGTCAAATCCTTCTTTCTAAAAAGAAATTGGCAATAAAAGAAACAAAAATACATAGTGTTGCCGATCTGGAGATGAACTGATCAGTTTGGGCTATTCAGAATGATTGGAAGAGTGTGCAGTAGCTGAAATGCATGAGGCTTCTGACACTTACCTAAGTTTTCCAGTGCCATTCTCTGCGAGCTGTACATGCTTCTTGGACTCCTCTAACATGTCTCTGACTGTGTCCGTCTTGTTAGGATATAGTACAACCTCCTGCAAATAAAAGACATGATGGTATTAAAAACAGAATGAAACAAATCAGCTGTGGGACTCTTTCATTTTAGAGACATTTCACCCAATGCCCTGAAGATGTTAAAAAGACAGACAGGGCCCCATGTTCTGTAATCAGACATCCAATGTTTTGTTCTTGACGGGAGGCAAGCTGGCTCAGACCCTCAAGTGTCTGCCTGTTGAAAGATCATGGCTTCAGATCCAACTTAGGCAGATGACTGAAGCCTGCATTGTGTTTTAACATGCCTCTCCCATTTCATAGATGCAGGCTATGTTATAGTGGAAAAAACTCCATTAAATGGAGACGCTGTGTAGAGGAGAGTCACCCCCTTTGCACTGCACTATTTCTATAGGAGTAGGGGGAATATCGGTGTTGTGGTCCACCTGCACATCCCCAATGAGTTAAACAAGGAGAGACGCAAGGATCACAGTGATTCAGTTCGCTTCTCCCCTCCCAAATTCCTTATAATAACATACCTGCCAATCTTTAACAGCAAAAATTTGAACTTAAACATTATGGAGAGCCATTTGTAGCCTTAAAATACAATATATTCAAAAGCAAAACTTCCAAGTATTTTAGACTTTTCATAAATTCCACATCAAGAACATGAAATCTCCTTGATAATAGAAAATATGAACAATTTGAATCAACATTTTATTCCCTTTAAAATAACTTTTACAAAATATTTTCAAAGATGCTAACGGCTTGCCATAATTGTTAAGTCCAACTTAGAGATAAGTTAACCTTAGAATCTTTGTGAAACACCCCCCTGGACGTTTTTTATATATCAGCTAACTACTTACCACCTCCTTGAGCTTATCTGTGACCCATATACACTTGAACTGCCTCTTGTTCTCTAGTTCATCTATCCTGATATTCAACTGTGTGTCAAAGACAAGTGAGAGAAAGGTTGACATGACATTAATTTGAAATAAAAAAGGTAATTGTTTACAAATAAGTGATTCTGTCAAACTGCTCAGAGATATATTCATCATAATACAGTCAAACCTGTCTATTAGTGACCACCCAAGGAAAACACAAAAAGTGGTCTTTGTAGAAAGGTGGTCACTTAAGCAGGTTTGACTGTATTCAACGCTACATTAAAGTCAGTACGAATAGAAAGGTAGTCATGATTTTAACTTGAAAAAGGAAAAAATGTCACTGTTTGAAATAACTGGTTCTTTCAAACTGCTCACAGATATTTATCATGATATTTACCCCAAAACATTGGGTTGATAAACATCACATTTACAGGCCACTTGCGAGTGGCACAATTCAGTTGCAGACGGGTGGGCACACAACAGGGCCATGCCCTCCATCCCCTTTTAACCCACTATTGCCTACAAATTAAATTGAAACTAAATTAGTGATATCCAAATCCAAATCAAAACAAACAAAACAAAGCAAAAATAAAATTACGACGAGCTGAAAATGTGCCCCTCTCCCCATCCTGTTTTATTATTCTCACCCAAAAGGCAGCTAAAGAACAAAATTTGTTAGAGATATTTTGAATTAGTGGAAACAGATTCTTTTTTTCTTTTTTTAACCAAAAAAAATTGATAACCATGGTATTATTATTATTGTGTTTTTTTTGCTTTATAGAATTTTTAACCCCTCCCTACAAAACACTATATCTGCCCTGTATGACTTGAACATATGAATGCACTCACCATCTGATAGTAGAGTTTCCTAGGCTGCCTTGACTTGGTGGGCGGTAGGAGATCTCGTAATGTACCTTCAAACGTACATCTTAGAGGATGGCCAGGTCCATCTCTGTGACTAAAGCAAACAGGAGACGCAGCTCAGTCAATGGGTAGGTGGGTGGGAAGGAGGGTTTCTTTTAGTTCATAGTATTGATCATTTAATACCACCATCATCATTATATCACTATCATCATCACCATCAACACCATTGTCATCATCATCATGATTGTCATTATGATTATAACCATCATCAATCATCATTGTCAACATCACCATCATCATCATCGTCATTATGATTATAACCACCATCACCACCATCAACACCATTGTCATCATCATCATCCTCATTATGATTATAACCATCATTTATCGTCATCATCAACCTTCATTATCATTCAACATCTCTCATTGATCCTTTAACATTAATCACCGAGATTCAATATAATCATCATCTCTGTCACGATGATGATCGTCATCATTCGTCATCATCATCATCATCATCATCATCATCGTCATCATCATCATTGTCATCATCATCACCATTGTCATCATCATCATCATCACTATGATTATAACCATCATTTATCATCATCGTCATCAACCATCACTATCACTACCTTTATTATCATTCCCCCATCATTTGATTCATCATTACTAATACCCAATATAATCATCGCCATCATCAACTTAAAAAACAAAGAGAGCTTATTAAATATTTGTAAAGGAAATGTTTGACTCACCCTTGGCTCTTGAAGAACTGAAGTAACATCATGTCCGTGTCGAGATGCTGGGCCACCGCCTTGGCGAACTGGAAGTAGTTCATCTTGTTGGAGAGGACCAGCGTGAACCCCGGGTCGCGAGAGTTGGACTTGTCGCAGAAGGTCACCTCCTCCCGGCAGAAGAGGTCACGGAAGTAGTCTCGGGCCGTCGGCAGGTCATATTGCATCTTATCGGGATCGTCCCTGAAACATAGCAGGATAGAATATAATTACCAGTACCATCCATAGGTATAGATTTCTTTGCTAGAGGCAATTGCAATCTGAGAGACTAAGTAATTTTAACTACCAATGCATCAACTGAGACAACCAGTAAACAGGCATGTTTTCACGTACCCATATCTGTAGATTCCAGGACCACTGTGCCATGGAACTTTTCTATTCCTACTAGCATAAGGGAGACTCTTGATATCTGAATTTATTTTGTAAAACCAAAAACTTTTGTGACATGAAACTTTCATAAATTGTAAAGGCCTGCCTTATTTACGGCAAGACTCTTTTACGAACTACAAAACTTGATAAAAAGTTGTGTCAATTGTGGATCAATTATTTCAAACATGAAACTTTTGTGCATCTAAGCTGCAAGCGAAATATGACAGCCCTGTGCTAAACAAGTTATCCAATAAAGTATACTACTACTGTACTACAACATGTCTGGTTTAGCAATAATAATAACAACTAGACATATAATACTTGTTTGGAACAAGTATAGGTGGGCTGGTCAACTAACATTTGAGACAAAATAGAGCAAAAATAAGCGACATACTGCTTACAAATTCTTAAAAAACAATATCATGTAGATTCATAACGTGAACTAAATTCACCTTCTATAGGCATAACACGCAAATTATGTAGTTTTTGACATGAGGCCTTTAATCAAAATTTTCACTATGATGACGTCATCAAAATGAAAAATGGTTATTATTGCGCTTGTAGAGAATCGTCTTAGCTACAACATATCGAAATTTTGAAGAAAATTGATCAATATTTACAGAGATACAATCAATTTTACATAAATATGCTGACGTCATAATATGCAAATTCGTATTTTGAGTTCCAAGGCCATTGTGATGATGTCACGATACACTTAATGGCCAAATGAGACATGGAATCATATTTCCGACTCATACTCTATCTTAATATGAAAAAAAATTGAGGATCCCGGTGCATTCCAAAGAGCTATAACGGATTTTGTATAGGCATGTTTTTGCCCATATATGCTATGTATTAAAAGACCTCGCGCGCACTGACATTTATCTTGAATTTACGCTCATCATGTTAATAATGGTCATAAAGAGATAAACACGGAATCAAATTCCTTGAAAAAATATGAGAAATATCATGAAAGAAAAAAAAATGGCGATTCTATGTTTTTTAATGGTGTTACGCACAAAAACGCGCGCGCATGCTCGTACGCGCGATTTTTTATAAAATGCTTAAAATGACCTGAAACGTATGCAAAATAAATTTGAGACGATTTTGAGCATTTAAATTTTGTGCGCGCGCACTGACGCGCAGACGTACGCGCACGCACGAATTTTTTGACCTGAATTTAACCGGACTGATATTGACCTTGATCATGATAAATATGAATGAGAAATAACTTACCGTTATGAAAATATGATCATGAGTAAATTTTCAGAAAATTTCACAAAATGGCGCCTAGATGACGTCATCAGTCAAGGTCAAGGTTTAAAACCTTACCGTGTTTTCTCCATATGCCTATACATATGTGTGCCAAATTTCAAGTTATTTGATTTAGCCATTTTCAAGTTATTTTGCTAACAAAAAGTGGGTCGAAATAAGAAAAATAAATAATAAATAAATAATAAATAATAAAGGCGATTTTAACAAAAATATAAGGTGGTCTGTATTAGATACAGCCCACCTGATAATAGTGTAAACTTATAGAGCGCACACACCATGCAGGGACGCTCATGTCGCTAGCTCAGCAACAGTTCTCTTTAAAATGAGTAAATTAAATGTTTTTCTAATAATAGATTTAATTATACCATCAGAAACTCATTAGCAACAATTTTGCAACATTTTTATATCACCCATTTCAATCCTCGGCTAATACCATTTCGTCCCCACCCTCCCTCCCAATGGCAAATCCCTGTTGGCCTTGACGAGAGAGAGCAAAATATCTGCTTACTTTTGGAATACCAGAATATCACCATCCATGAGCTCATCTAGACCCTTGTCCATCTGTTGACTCAGGTCTTCTATCTTCTCTGTCAGGTTAGGCTTTACCTCCTGGATTGGAAAGACAATTGAATGATCAGTGCCCTGTTTCATAAAACTTGTTATCAACAACAAGTTACAAGCTACTGTTATAAGCTACTGAAATCATGGCATCTGATTGGCTGAGAGCAAATTTGTCATAGAAATTTAGAAGTTGTTATAGATAACAAGTTTTATGAAACGGGCCCCTGAATGAGATGCCTACAGTAACGCTTGAGATTGGTTGTTGATATAGTTAAGCTTCAAACAACCATTAGCATCAAGTTGTGTGCATATTGGCCTGAATTCACAAAAGAGGTTTACCATTAAAGCAGGACTACACTGCCTGTAGGTACTTGTGCCCTCTATATAGCAAACAATGCCTAAGCGGTACTCGTTGGTCCCTCATGATCCTCTTTTTCTTATGTTAATTGAGAGCTGATTTGATGGGATAAGCACCTGTCAGTGACCAGGCAGTGAGGTCCTGGCCAATCTAGTGCAAAAAGGCTTTAAAGGGATCGTTTAACAATGTCCAATCTGAGATACAAGGTCCTACATGTTACCAGTGTCTGTGATATGGTGTAATATTGAAGCCCTAAAAAAATCGCGCTTCAAAATGATCAAGAAGTGCCTCAAAAAAGTAAAAATCTTTGAGTGACCGGTTTTACCATACCCGTTTTGCCCAATAGACTGTAGTGTCATGAAAACCGTTCAGCGTACGGTTTTCATAATTTGTAATTCCAATCATTAATATCTTGATAATCGGACAGGCGATCGGCTTGTAAAAGTCATGGAGTTCCTGACTGGCATAAAGGTTTATAATTATCATTGCAGCATGAGCTAAATCAAGGATTATTTCTAAAGGATCTATTACAAAGTTACCGGATCCCTTTAATACATGTAAATGCTATAGAAAAAATAATTGTGATAGATAGGCTTTAACCTCAATATATTTGAGGAATATCCCATCAGAGGCAGATTTGAAATTTGCTGAATGATTTGCACATTACATTAGACCCAGACCCATTATAAAAACAGAATCACTGATGATATACAGTCAAACTTGTCTTAGAGGCCCCATTTCTTTAATGGTTACCTATGCTGTCTCCTTCTAAGAGGAAATCTGTGTAGTACAACCTGTCTACAGTGGCTAGTTTTCCTGTTTCCCTATGGTGGCCCTCATAGACAGGTTTGACTGTATGATGTTCACTATCAAGAATAATCAACAGATAATAAAGAGTTCCCCATTGGAAGTCACTCCATCCCATCACAACATTCAGTTTTCTAGCCATTTCTCCCTGAATCCCTTTGCACATCCATACTGATTTGTCTTACCTCATATAAAATGAGTTCTGTTGTCTCTGGAAAGCCTGCCCTCTCGTTCATCAGTGGAACAAGTGCCTCTGTTCGACATAAAGATAATACAGTTTTTAGAATTAAAGAATTATAATGGAAAGAAAATTACAAAATATATATTATTCTTTTTTAATGTATAGTCACAGGGCTATATGTATAAAGTGTGCAATTCATTCTCATGGCTTGGAAAGTGAAAGTGATTTTGTCATTTTAGATCTTGTTTAATTTTGCTTGGAGACAAAATAAATTAAATAAATGGTGTTACGTTTTATCATTGTGCAGCTTCATGTTTAATCTTTATTCATTCTTACAATTCTATATTTAATCTCAGGCCTTGTTCAGATATGACAATGTAAACCTGCAGCGTTTTTTTTTTAATGACTTAAAGTGTAATACGCTTCATATTTCTGTATTTATAACACAGAGCTCAGTGATTTTGTGCAGGACCTTTGTTACGTGCAGTTGCAATTCATTTACACATTGAACAGGCCTTTACAAACAAACAAAAATAACAGCATACATCTCATACACTGGTCTACAGACAAATGTATACTGCCTGGATGTTCCAGTATCAAATCATTTCAATGATTGTTTATTAAAAAAGAAATACAACTGCCAAAGGCTGAATTGCTTACAAATCTTACATGTAGTACACTAATGAAAATATTATGAAAACTAAAGAATAATTCCAAACTAAAACGAAACTTACGTATTTTGGTAGTGATAGGAACATAGACATGCCCACAGTAGGAAAGACTCTTTGTCTTAGGGTCGTAAAGCTTCAGAAACAGAAGAACATCACCTAAACAAAATGAAAGTAATCATAAATGTCACTGATACACAGGCTTTGAGAGAGTATTAGAACACTTGGGACTTGTAATGACGCACACAAGCACAAACTATATCACTTAAGGGCAGCAAAATGGCTTTAAATCTCCTTGTTGATGCCCTTTTTGTAGTATCATCACTGCAAAGGTTCAAAATTGTATCAATTTCAAATCGTTGAAAATCATAAAGAGTGAAATGCAAAGTATGTAACTATGGTCATATGGGACTACACACACACATGGCATCAAAATTTGGACCAGATGTTTAGCCCTTTCTAGACATTTACTAATAATATGAGGTCATATCAATAGCTATCTTTTTCATATGACGTATGACAAACTGACTTCAGGTGCTTCAGTATCTTGCGTCTCAAGGAATAATGTCCATACACTTTCCCACCCTTTACTGCATTTATGAAAAATAAAAAATAAAGTTGAGGTCTGGTCATGCAATTGCATTGTGAAAGAAACGGTGTGGAATTGATCAGAAAAGGTTGATCATCTAGCATATAAGTATTGGTGTGTACTGCAAGGTTCCGGAATCACCAAAATGTTAAGACATTTGGCCCAGTATTGGTAAAGTTACAAGCACTGTACATGTTTATGGGGCTACACAAACATGTGGCATAAAAATCCATCCCCATTTTATGTTGTTACATGCCATATTTACAATATGAAAGCATTTGAAGAGCCATGCTTTTCAGGGAACATTTGTTATCTGATGTTCTTCCACACTTGCATAATAACAATAATACGCTCACAAATTATTTTTCACCTCTTTCAAGAACTCAACCTTCTCTTTAACACTCAACACAACCTTCTCTTTAACACTCAACACAACCACCAACATCAAACAGGACAGCACTGAATGACAAGTGTTACACTCACTCTCTCTGTCGAATGATGGCAGACAGACTTGAGGTGCTTCAGGGTCCTGCGTCTCAAGGAACACTGTCCATACACTGTCTCCGTCTGCTACTTCATTCATCTAGGATGGAAAGAGAAGTAAAAAAGTAATAATGATGATCATGATGATAATGGTGATGATTAGGAGGAGAGAGAGAGAGAGGAGGGGGGGGAGAGAGGAGGGGGATGGGAGGAGGAAGACGAGGAGGGAGGAGGAAGAAGAAGACAAAGAATAATAGGGAGGAGGAAGAAGAAGAGTAGGAGGAAGAAGAGAAAGAGGAGGAAAAGGAAGGAGAATGGAGGGAGGAGGCAAGGGGGTGGAGGATGGAGAAGAGGAGGATGGAGGGAGGAGGAGGGAAAGGCTGCAGGAGGGAGGAGGGAGGAGGAAGGAGGAGGAAGAAGGAGGAGGTAGAAGGAGGAGGAAGGAGGAAAAGGGGAGGAGGAGGGGGTTGGAGGAGGAGGGAAGGGGGAGGAGGAAGAGGAGGGGAGGGGGAGGAGGAAGAGGAGGAAGAGGAGGGGAAGGGAGGAGGAAAAGGGAGGAGGATTGAGGGAGGAGGAGGAAGAGGAAGACAGATGACGACCAAAACCACAATGAAGATTGGTCCTTTTTTACTATGAAAAACACATTATGGGTGGGTGACTATTCCCTCAAATAATTATTCTTTAATAAAACTTCTGGAAGTCAAGTCCATTCATGTCCATTCAATCTCTATAAAATCCTCATTTCTCTAGAACAAAACTTACAGGGCAACCCTACACTTGTTTGACAGGGTCATTGTTCTCTAGTTACTTGGGCCTGTACATGTGTGATTGGTCCTTTGTGAGGAGGCCCAGATCCTGATCGAACCAGGAGGGGTAGGTTACCCCCCCCCCCCCCCCCCCCCCCCCCCCCACTCAGTGTTCTTTAGGGTACGCGTATGCTCGTTCCCTCTTTTTGAAAGCACCCCCTATCTGAGGACTGCCAACATTTTCGAACCCCCCTTTCGCGGGCTTTTCCTGCCTTGGAGACCCCCCTAAATACGGAAAAACGCTCAATGTACCCCCCTAAATTCAGAATAATTTCTCAGGAGTCCAAAGAGATGAGAGAAAAAAAGAAAAACACCCCCTTTTTAAAGAAATCTCTGGGTGAAAAGTCAAATACACCCCTTTATTTACAATTCTCGGGCCGGACTTTGTCGCACGTATCCCTTTACGTATCCCTTTACCGGACATTTTGGTAACACGCATGCGGTCATTCCGACCCCGGAGTGGGGGGGCCGGGGGTAGGTTTAGGGTAAGGATTAGGTTCAGGATTAGAGTTATTCGTGTGGTTAGGTAATCTGCTGATGAAATCCTGCAACACTATACCTGTTTGACTGGGTCATCATTCTCTAGTAATGTTGGCCTGTAGGTGTGATTGGTCCGCTGTGAGAAGGGCCAGATCCTGATCTGATCGATACGGTAGCCCATCGACTGAGACAACACGTCTAACCCGTCCCCAAGGCTCGCTGACTTCATTATCTTGAACTCTCTGTAAATAGAAAGCATGGCATGAAAAACAATTTTAGAGCTGAGTGACTCATCTTCTTACTTACAGTCAAAACTGTCTATTAAAGCCCCACTGTACTGCTTGTAGCTACTTGCTCCCTATTTATAGAAAACTTCCCCAATCGGTAGGTCCCCCATGATCCTCTTTTTCTTATGTTAATTGAGAGCTGAGTTGATGAGATAGCCACCTGTCAGCGACCTCGCTGGGTGGTCTAATCCCTTCTGACCGAACTAGTACAGACTGCCTTTGAGGCCATCCAAGGGAAACACATACAGTGGCCACTGTAGACAGTTTCTTCAACTAGGCTTGAGTCGGTACGGTCGATCACACCGGGACCCGACCGTTGCCGCCGGGTCCCGGTTTCGTTTTTTGAGAACCGACGCTCCGAAAAAAATAACGAAATATGTAAGAAATTGCAGTTTTGCACATCACTAAAATCAATCCACCTTAAAACTTAAGTATTTAATTGTTACCAATCATATTCTAGCTCATCCTAAATCAATCCGAACTGCTGATATAAATATGGGTTGCAAGGCAGTTCGCTGCATGCATGGGGTTGTTGTTGCCAGCTGCTAGCTAGCTACTGTACTGGCCGGGTAATTCAGGTTGAAAGAAACATTAATGTTTGAATAATAAAACGGCTTTCTAAAAAGTACTTCTTTACAAGTACAACATACCGATCGAATAATTTTTAAAAGACAAAATATATATTTTTTCTTTGATTTTGAACACCGCATGCTTCTTTTAAAAGCTGAAAATTACTTGGTAATAGAAGTTTCGATACGGATAGCTGTTGCAAGGCAAGTTCAGGCTAGTCTCGGAAAAATGCGCAGTGCCCCTTTGTTAGCTGTAATGCGTGCCAGAACGAACCCAAACAAAGACGTGATCGTAACGAGAAAAAAATCATTAAAAACTACGAGAGCACAATTGGAAAGACAACTACTCAAAATTATCGTAAGCAGATACATAACTTGGAGGAAGAAAAAATAGTTGTCCAAGAAAAGCCACATAAATAGTGATATTTAAGGAGTTACTGTAGGTACAATCATTATCTGAAGGGCCTGCTGCAATATCCGAATTACACGTGTTTAAATTGAACACGAGGCTAAAAACCAAATAACGCCCTCTACGGTAAAAAGCAGTATAACAAAGGATTCGAGTATCTGCAGCAGGCCCCTTGCGATAAAAATGTACCCAGTTACTCCTCGATTATCACAATTTCTGTGGCATTTCTTGGGTGATTATTGAATTCTTTGTCCAAGTTATGTATCTGATTATGGTCATTTTGAGCAGCAGTTGTCTTTCCATTTGTGCTCTCGTAGTTTTTAATGATTTTTTTCTCGTTACGATCACGTCTTTGTGTGGGTTCGTTCTGGCACGCATTACAGCTAATTACGAGGAGCACTGCGCATTTTTCCGAGACTAGTCTGAACTTGCCTTGCAACAGCTATCCTTATCGAAACTTCTTGATTACCAAGTAATTTTCAGCTTTTAAAAAAAAGCATGCGATGTTTAAAATAAGAGATAAATATTTATATTGTCTTTAAAATATTATATGATCGGTATATTGTACAGAAGAATTTTTTAGAAAGCCGTTTTATTATTCTAACAGTCATATTTTTTGACCAGATTTATTCAACCTGCATAAATCAAAATGGCGGCTCGAATGTTGTTTATATTTCTGCCCCAGTTTTTTTACTCTTAGAGGCATGAAAATGGCACTAAACATCGCCAATCATGGATGAAAATAATGTCAAATGGAAGAATATACCGATCTGAGCCGAGGTATGCATGTGTTGATTTATTTGATTGATAAAAAAGGTCACTTTTAAGGGACATACTGATGATATGCGCTTTTTATAGAGGCAAGTGACAAATCCTGCGAGCTGATTTTCGGGACACCGGGTCCCGATCGGTACAAGGCCGTCGGGACCCGGTTTATGAAAATCCCGACATGACTCAGGCCTATCTTCAACACATATTTCCTTCTAAAGAGGGACAATACACACAACCACTAGAGACAGATGGCCTTTATATAGAGGTGGCCAAAAAACCTGGTATGACTACTTGGTGAACAAGCTTTTTGAAAGGGGACTTATCACCACCCAAAACAGTTTGTTCTGAACAATTTGGGTTCAATGCAGGTGCACTACATTAAAAATGTTAGCTTTAAATATTACTGTTCTACACAGAAGTTGCAAGTTAAGATACTCTTTAAATGTTGGTAAAGGCATCCTTTGAGTAGACCCCTCGACACACCCATATTTGAGCACACATGCAGAGAACGCAACTCCATCTTGGGTCCCTTACATGGGTGTTTATATTATCCTTGATGTTATCCATACTCCTGAGAACTTTCATGGACATCATATGACACTCTACATCAGGGGGGTGTTTCACAAAGATCCTAAGTCGAACTTACCCTAAGTAGAACTTAAAATTATGGAGAGCCATTTGTAGCCTTAAAGTAAAATATATTCAAAAGCTAAAAATTAAGTATTTTAGACTTTTTATAAATTCCACATCAAGAACATGAAATCTCCTTGATAATAGAAAATATGAATGATTTGAATCAACATTTTATGCCTTTTAAAATAACTTTTACAAAATATTTTCATAGATGCTAAAGGATTTTCATAATTGTTAGGTCCAACTAAGAGATAAGCTCAACATAGGATCTTTGTGAAACACCCCCCCCCCCCCCCCCCTCAGGCAGGATTGCCAACCTTTCAGAGCACAAATCAGTAATCATAAGGCTAAAAATCCGTAATTTGGAGACAAAATCCGTAATTTTCTGCGCGACGCAAATTTTTCTGCACGCTGGCAAGCGCAGCTCCCGCAGGCAAGCGCGATAGCACAACAAGTTTAATAAAACTAACATACCTGTTCATTAGTTGGTGTTACACGATGCATTTCCATTTCTTACTGTATTCTTCTTTAAAAGTCTGTAACTTCTTGCCACGCTTCTTAGTTGTGGAAGACATGATGATTGATATCTAAATCCAACCAACACGAGTTCAGATTGTCGACGAAAATCGACGAACGCTGTGACAGCCTGTGAGAAATCCGACAGTGTACACGGCGCTAGCGTAGCGAGGCGTGGCGATGGCCGCGCGGTAGCGGCGCGACCAAGAGAGGTATTTCACCCGGCCCCCGCTCGCGAAGCACATGTATGCACCTGCACTGTGAAAGGGGTGTGCTAGATAACAAATTGTCCAATCGGAAGCCCTATAGGATTTCTATGCATGGATTCAAGGATGGCTGCGCTGCAATAGTCAAAAGTATGTGCTAAACCTTAAAGTGCTAATTTTGAAAATCGGCAAAATCTGGGATTTATGGTATGAAAATCGTACCGCCCGTAATCGGCCGATTTCCCGTAGAAATTACGGGAAATCCGTACTAGTTGGCATCTCTGCTCAGGGGGTTCTTAATCAAGTTGCCTCAAACTACAAGATTCAGGGTTTTACGCCAATTGATCAATTAACCAAAAGCTTGCAAGTCGCAGACGCCAGACTTACTTGAATCGTATTCTGTCAAAGTCAAAGAGGTCGTTCCCTTGGTGACCGTAGAACTGGTCTTCTGCGACCACTTGAATGGTCATGTACAGGTGCGCCTCGGTCCTCTCTTTTCTCCTTTGTGCTTCTAATTTCCTGTCAAATGAAAGAAGAACAGTGTTACAAAAAGGAAAAACAAAATCAGGGGAAAAAAGAAGTGAAAATACATCTCACAGTTTAAAGGAGAGATAAGCAAAGAAAGAGGAAGAAAAAGTGGAAGAGAAAGAGGAAGAGGAAGAGGAAGAGGAAGAGGAAGAGGAAGAGGAAGAGGAAGAGGAAGAGGAAGAGGAAGAGGAAGAGAAAGAGAAAGAGAAAGAGAAAGAGAAAGAGAAAGAAAAAAAGAAAGAGCAAGAGAAAGAGGAAGAGGAAGAGGAAAAGGAAGAGGAAGAGAAAGAGGAAGAGAAAGAGGAAGAGAAAGAGGAAGAGGAAGAGGAAGAGAAAGAGGAAGAGGAAGAGAAAGAAGAGGAAGAGGAAGAGGAAGAGGAAGAGAAAGAGGAAGAGGAAGAGGAAGAAGAAGAAGAGGAAGAGGAAGAGGAAGAGAACTAGGAATTTAAAAAAGGGAAGGGTTAGAGAAAGAGAGAAAGGGGAGGATAGAGAGTATATGAAAAGAAACATTAAAGGGATTTTATCCATAGATGAAAGTGGGCTGTTTAATTTTCAGAATTATACAAGCGTATTTATGTCACTTACTTTTCTTCTTGTAACCTTCTCTTGAGCGTCTCTGGAATATGATCTTCCTGGACATCCTTCATAACAACTTCATCTAAAATATCACGGCCTATAGGGGTAAAAACATACATTTTCAAAGTTAAAAATCGTTCTCTCAGAGCTGACCTAGTTTTTGGTAGTGATCAGGTGACTTCAAAGTTCTGCTTTTGTTGACAAAGTGGCATCTAAAAAAAGAAATCTCACTCTATTTGATAATGTAATTTGATAAGAATTGTGTGCACTTCACTGTAAATGACAATGAAACCTATTAAAAGCAAAAAAACCTGTCTATAAAGACCATGTATTTGGTTTTCCTCTAATCAAATTCTTATTTAGGAAACTATACATAAAATCCACCTGCTTATTAAGGCTGCAATTTTTGTGTTCCTTAACCCTATCTCAACTGGGGGGGGGTCAATTTGACCCCCCCCTGTAGAAATTTCGCGACTACTCCGAAACCGCGGTAGATATAAAATTTTCCTTTCACGACTTTTTACTTTCGAGTCTTACGCATCTTTTAAAACAATTTTTTCAAAAATCGGACCTACGGTTACAAGGTCACGTGACCTTTTGTCTTTGCATGTCAGCCCGAAAATCGCTCATTTTCATGATTTGTGTACAAAACATATGTAAAAGTCATTTTTCCTAAAAATAGATAAAACATTGGTTATTGAGTCTTGTTTAAAGTTTAGATGTTTGTTTTGGGGTCAAAATAGTTGAATTGTAGTTATAAATGAAATAAAACAACAAAAACAATAAAATACATAAGTTAAAAAAACAATGAAATACATAAGAAATTATCAAAACAAGAGATAACATAAGGAATAACCTGGCTCTTCCAATTTTTTGTGTTGTATTATTATTCCAAATGGTCTAATAAATATATGTAGTGAAAAAGAATACTTAAATATGAATAATCTATGATTTATGGGCAGAAATGTGAATTTTATGACCTTATTTGCATAAATTAGCATAAATATGCAAATGAGTGAATTTTTCAACAATTTGAAATTACCATAGTATTCTCTACACTTCACTTGACATGCATGCAAATTTTCGCGGCGATCGGCAGTGAAACGGCCGAGATCTTAGGGGGGGGGTCAAATTGACCCCCCCCCAGTAAAAACCTGGTCTGAAATAGCCCAGTTGAGATAGGGTTAAAGGCATGTTCAGATATGGCGCATTAAACCCCCCCCCCCCCCCTCCTCCCCTCTCCCCCCAAAAGCTGCCTCATCTTTTTTTTATAACATGTAATTGAATGGCAACTGGGTGCAACAAAGAACTTAAGCACGTTCACTGAGCTCAGTGTTATAGGATACAGAAATGTGAACACCACAGTTTTGACAAGCCATATCTAAATGTGACTTTAGTGGTCTTTTAATACAGGATTGACTGTACAGTCTTTTTATTAAAGGATATTGTAAGATGATCCTAAGCAGATCCTAAAATGATTGGTTTAGAGCGTACACGTGGCCAGGCACTTATTTTACTAATGACCGGTCATTAGTAAAATCATGTTATAAAATAAATTAAACATCATCTCATAAAACAAATAATACACATCATTTTGTTTGGGAATTAGAAAAATTACCCACACTCTAAACCTTTGAAACAGTCCAAACACCATGGACTATTGCCTCGGGCGTGTAAGACTGTTCCAAAGGTACCTTGTGTGGGTAATCCTTACTAATGTCCTTACTGCTGTGTATTATTTGTATACTTACTCATACAGCTATCCCGTATGTAGACCAACATGTATGCATTTGTACAGTTCCTGACTGAGATGTCCTCATCATGACCACCAAAGTTGTTGTCTATTGCTTCCATTTTGGTACACCTAGAGACGACGTCATCATCAAATTTACACCACTGCAAAGGGAGAAGACAGAGAATGTGATCGTGTTATCAGTCTTTATAAAGGTGCTGCGATTGTACATCACATGCTTCACTGAAAATTGCTTTGCGGTCACTTAAATTCCAAACTTCAATCCCGGATGGGAAATCATAACTAATCCAAACCTTTATCCTAACCCTAACCTAACCTAAAACCCAACAACATTCCCAACCCTAGCCTTATATCAATATTGTTTTTGTATTGCTCAGTCATTCCCGAACTCCAACTATCAATATCGATATCACACAAAGACAAAGCCATATTTACATAAAGGGGGGGGGGCCCCTTTAGAGTAAGAAAATTGAGAAAAAATTAGGAAAAATAGGGAAAATAAGGGGAAAATCTGGAGAATAGGGGTAAAATCGGGAAGAAAAAAACAAATCATGGGGGGGGGGGGGGGGAACGGGAAACCGATTTAAATCGGGTAATTATCAGGCTGACTGACCTTGCCGTCTCCTTTGGGGTTGATGAAGCCTACATAATGGCCGCCATGGTTATCCCCACTGTGAACCAGCACAGAATGCAGCGTGTAGTCGGCAGTAGTCTCCTCTTCCTCCTTCATGAAGGTGTCCAGGTTCAACTTGAAAGGGAACTCGTATCTAAACAGTGACAAACGCATTACAGGAGATAATTTGTATACCTTTAGAGATGCTTCATCTGTATAGAAGGGCATTAACTCTCTGTGATTTAAGCGTATAATCATAATAAATATGGATTTATAAAGCCCTCAAAAACAGAATACCATCTCTAAGCACATTACAGATATCATTATCATCCCCGGTCATCAGATTCATTCATGCACCCTTTCAGATAGTTAAGTTAAAGTTCAGCCCGCAAGTCCTAAACATCTGATGTAAATTCCCAGATACACAAATAAAAGTCACCACAAGAATAATTACACACAAATACTTGATGCCCTCCTTACTAGTATACAATATGCTCTTTCACGCACTAGTAATGTTGAAGTCAGTCGCAAGTCGTAAACATCCAATGTAAATTCCCAAATACACAAATGAAAGTCACATGTCCTGCACCGACTCTCAAACTGTATATCTGATCTTATACCCTTTGATTTTCCATTATTTCATATCGAAGTATGCAAACCGAACTCAATATTATTCTTGTTTCCATTGTTTATGATTTATGTACTATGTATTATTTATATCTTATATAATGATATTTATATGTCTATGGAATTATTTTTACCCTGTAAATTCACTTGCATCAGCTTCCAGCTGTATTGTTGAATATTCGAATAAAACCTTATCAAATCAAATCAAATCAAGAGTTTTACACACATAAATACTTCATGCCCTCCTTACTAGTATACAATATACTCATTTACGCACTAGCAATTTTAAATCAAAATTTAAATTTCTCTTGAGCATGTTTTTAAAAAACTCTCCACTGAGTTAAAATGACTCTCTCTGTAGCAGTCCCTGTGTAATTATTTTCCTTTTGCTGCTTTTTTTTACCTGTCGTTGATTTTGACATTGGAGTCTGTCTGTGGATCGTACTGAAACCTCATCAGCTGCAAGTGTAAGACCGGTGGAAACTTGGTGAAGATCACTCCTTTCTCTGCCTCCTGTAATGCGAACGAAAATGTGCCAGGATTAGACGATGTGAATGGTCCCAATCATTAATACATGGTTCCATTCATATATACAAAAAAATAATCTCCATTCCATGTTAGTTTTCTTTAGATAAATACATGGTTTCATTCATATTTAAATCTAAAAGAATGATATTAATGGCCTATGGATCAATCCACTGCTTTATTCACACACAAAAAAAGAGGGTTACAGATGATGCAGACTGGATTATAGATCAATACAGAGTTTGATTCACATTTAAAAACTAATGGCTGAAATGAACTTGGCCTACAGATTATGAACTACATGTACTCCTTGGCCTCGTTTCATGAAACTTGTTATATATAACAAGTGCTAGAATTCTATGATAAATTTGCTCTCAGCCAATCAAATGCAACGCTTTCAGTAGCTTATAACGGTTAGTTTTACTCGTTACTGATAACCAGTTTTATGCTGGAAGCAATTCTAGAAAACAATTCAGATTCGAGTAATTGTATGATTTAAAAAATATTTTACCTGCATGCCGTGTTCTCCTGCATCATACTTGTTCTCCCCATCCATCGTTTCCGTGGCAATGTAGTCTTTGAAGGATTCATGTACTGAAAAGATAAATTACATGAGACATGTAGGAAATTGTGAAAATAAATTCATTGGTACAAGTGAAATCATATTTTAGGATGAATGTAATCCATCATCCTTAAGCGGCTGTTTTTTCACACACCGTGGGGTCAGACGTTTCATTTCCATGACCTTTTTCTAGGTGTAGGCCTTCCAGTCTTTGGCATCCACTTGGGTGAGGTCAGATGCTCTCAAATCTTCTTCCAGTGTCACCTGCTTAGTTTTGTGAGGTTTATGATTTATAATGATCAAAAGCTTATGTAACAATCTAATTCTCCTTGTCACACAAGAGTTTGTGTGACAAGGAGGATTAGATTTTTGATCTACATTTGACATCAATCAATGATTCAAATTAATCATTATGATACACTGATGACAAGAAGACCAAAATAGAGAGACCATATGGTTGTTATGGGGTAGACATTCATCAAATATTTGTTTGCAGGGATAGATTTGTTCAATTTTGGGATTGGGTATCTTTGCCTCATATTCTAAACAAAATCCTTGATTTAGATCATGCTGTAATCATAATTATAAACCTTTAGGTCAGACAGGAATCCCATGACTTTTACAAGCCGATCTTCTGTCTGATTATCAAGATATTTATGATTGGAATTGGAAATGTCAAAAACTGTTTGCCAAACAGTTTTTTTAATAACACTAGTCTATGGGGGAAAATGAGTATGGTAAAACTGGTCTCTCAAAGATTTTTACTTTTTTGAAGCACTTCATGATTCAATATAACACCATATCACAGACATCAATGATAACATGTAGGGCCATCCATCTCAGATTTGTTAAACTTGAAAAATTGTTAAACAATGCCTTTAAGAGTTTGTATGTATTTGGAAGAGAACAAAGAATCTAGGCATACTGCTTCATGTTCACTTTCTATCCACTATTTTTCAACAAAACACAAGGGGCCTAGTTGCTGCTAACGTTATTACAACATCCAGGTAGACTCTTACTCACCATTTTTCTTGCCTTTGATATTGAGCTGTATGTCGTAGAATGGCTCAGTTCTTCCCGACTCGTATGTGATGTACTTACACTTGATGTATGACTGCAAGAAGACAGAAACAAGTTTGTATGCATGAACTATGGGAGTTAAAATAATAATAATAATAAATGTAAATTGTATAGCACTATGTTGATAGCAAATGTATTAAATAAAGTGTAAGACCTTGCTATATGTACACAATTTATATATAGAATATTTCTAGTTACACATCTAAATGCTGATGAAGTGATTACAATTTAATGGTGCAGGAAACAAAGAAGAAAAAAAAACTCACACTTAGCCAGTGTTTGGAAAGATTATTTTTCCTCCTCTCTTTCATCATTATTAAGTCATGATTTCTAATTGGCATATTTCCACATGAAGTTGAAAAGTCTAATATACCAGTTCATGGTTAGCACATGTCCCAAATGACCCAGAATATCCACAGATCTTCAAAACATGAAGAGGCCCCACTTTGAACATTTTGAAATAATCACTCCTACAGCGATGGAGGTGCTACATAAATAGCCTTTCTTTTCCCTTTTCAAAGAATACTTCCACCTGTGTATCATGGAGTGCACTGCTTGTGCATAAATGAATGATTACATAACTTTAATGAGCATGTATCCAGTATTTTGTCTCCGTGTGTTTCACAATTTCAGGGATGCCAACCTTTCAGAGCACAAATCAGTAACCATAAGGCTCAAAATCAGTAATTTGGGGAATAAATCAGTAATTTCCTATGCGGCGCCATGAATTTTAAAAGAATGGCAAGCGGACGCATGCGCGCATGATTATCTGAAATTTGTTGTGATTTTACTCCCACAAAGTTGCTAAATATTGATTTTCAGTTCATCACAACACATAAGTTTTCAATGAAAAATTGGCTTCTATTAAGAGAATACTTGATAATGCAGCGAGTGCTGGATGGCCACCATACTGTACAGCACTTGCTACGATAGATCCCTATGCGCAAAAAAAACAAAAACAAAAACAAACATAATTTTTAGACAACATTCCGTACTGCCGTAATGGTCGTTAATTTCCGTACCAATTACGGGAAATCCGTACTAGTTGGCATCTCTGCAATTTGGTCTGCAATGACCTTTATCTGCTCATGCTCAGACTGCAACTATGAACTGGCTTATTCATGCATTCACCTCCTTGCTGGAGAGCATGCTAATCAAAATTTCAGGAGAGATTAAAATCAATTTATAACAATGCTAATACAAGAGGGCACTTGAAATGAATACTTACAATCATTTTGCCTTCAAAGAGTTTTGGAATGATTCCTTCGACGACTGTGCTCTTCATTTTGCTCTCGATGTTATCCAGGAGCTATGCAACAAATGAGAACAAAAAAATTACAAATGATGAATAACTGATGAAGGCAAATGAAGTTTGATCTCTAATGTATGATGTTAATTGGAAAACAGTTTTGAAAGAAACAACAGAATAAAGCATTGTACTCAGAGCACCTTAACATTCAATGCCCAATCCAACAACTTCTATGGTCTAGTTTACTCTTGTGAGCTATCTTTCTTTGTGCCATTCCCTTTCTCAATTTCCCCCTTTTCACGACACTTCAGTTCTTTTGCTCTCACTTTCCACCCCCCCCCCTTCCTAGCTCTTCACTTACTTCTCTATCTCTGACATGTCATGTTGCCATTGCATCGACTTGTGTGAAGATTTAGTGTATCTAAAAATCCATTTACGCTCGGCATCAATGCAACTACAACTATCTCTCTAAGTCCATCCTTTAAAACACCCTATCTTACACGTAAGCATTCCCTCATTCCCCCAACGTAAATGTACCTGGTATCACAACCATTAACCACACAATATCATAGGACTCTCGTGATGAGCAACACTCCAGGGCCTCATTTCACAGAACTTGTCATCGGTGCCATATGACATTTGTTGTCATAAGCTAGTAAAATCCTTGCCTCTGATTGGTTATCAGCAGATTTGTCACTGATTTTTGTCATTTGTCATTGAAAACAGGCTTTGTGAAACAGGTCCCATAGCTACTTCTGATTTTGATACAACCACAGAAACCATGAACAAAGTATAGAAGCAAGGATTACCCAAACCAATTACTCACCACTCTGCAGAGTTCCTGTACATCGTGTTGCATGAAAGAGTCTAGCGTCTCCCACCTGCAAATGAAAAGGAAAGGAAAGATTTTTAGATATTGATATCTATTTTGACCGATTTATACCACTTTTATATGTATGGAGTGACTGTCATTGTTATGCTTCTAAAATAATAATAATGACTGGATTTATATAGCACCTTTTCCAGAGGATACAAGGAGTTGTCCCTTTAAAGGTAATACAAAGTTTTGGTATGGGGTCATGAATTTGGTTCAAATGAATATATTGGAAGCATATACGATCCTACAATATTCAGTGATCGTTGTCGCGGTCGAAATCGACTCTAAAGTTATGAAATTGTAAATAATAAACATTTTATGTTGAATAGCTCCCTCTCAAGGTCAGGATATTAATTAAGCTATAAAACAATGCTTATTGACTAAAATCGACCGATTAGCTATTGTTGTTCGGAAATTATATACCACAACTACATACTCTGATATTTTCATGGTCGCGGCTACCATTGTACGGCCGTAGGAGCTATTTAAAATTTATCAACATTTACCGGGAGCACCGGTAAATCTTTATATTCAATTTTTCTCGAAAGCAGAAGTGTTTTAGGGGCTAAAATTTCTGGTGTTTTTAATACATCCACAGGGGCATCCAAATATATCAAAATTGTAAAGAATCACTATCCACCCATTTTTCAAAATTTCCCAAAACTTTGTAATACCTTTAAAGTCTAAGGACAAATTATAAATCTTAAAGGTATGTTTTCTTTTTTCCCTTTTTTTAAAGAAATCAAGTAAAGTATTATTATAAAATGCAGGCAATTTATTCTATAGGCGTGGTGCAATGGATTGAAAGGATTTGAAGCCAGCCCTTTTTCAGGATTAGGGAATGAGAAAGCCCTAAACATTTAAATAAATCAAAATTGTTGCTGTTTTAACGTTTAAAGTTATTTTTTTTTAAATAATATGTGTTATAATTAACGAATTTAATATCCGTAAATCATTGCTCTTTCACACATGGGCTAGATCACATAAAAGCTAACACTACCAAATTAAGATTCCTTATTGTCAAAGCTATGGACAGCAAAATCCTTTGCAGCTAGGGAAGCAGCGAGTAATGGGACCACACAGTTACATCTGGTGCTAGAGGGGATTTTGCAGGAATGCTTCTAGTACAGTATGGCCTCAAAGAGTACTCCATGGCTTACCCGAATGACTTTGTGAGTTTCTTGGTACTGACAGGTTTATCGCTGTGCTGCAGCTCGTAGAACACCCTCTGTAACGCAAGTGGCACACTTTTTGAAGAGTCGTCACTTTCCGTAGGCATAAGGTACACAGCCTGCAAGGATAAAAGAAAACATCAAAACCGACTGCTGGATTTCTCACAATAAATCTAGAAACGCTGTACAGTATACACATGCTATGTTATGCATCCTTTCATAGGAACAGTGTATAGACAAGTTTGTAATATAAAGACTATCGCTAGCGTCTACCTTTAAAAAAAGAAATACAACATGGACGTCTGATCTTACTTCTTTATTTACATACGAGGGGTGTGCTCTAATTCTTTCTATTCAGGAAAAAGAAAAGGGCTCTCATCACATTTGAATAGATAAGTGTGTTGAAAGTTTAATCTGGAACAAATCCCCAATTTCCTACGAAAGGCCACATCCCTTCCTCTATTAAACACAACCAAATCAAACTCGATCATATCAAAGTATAATCTGTTGAGAATCAAGGAGGTGATAACTCTGTGGATTTACATGAAGTAACGCCCTTCTGGCTCTCAGCAGCCAATATGATGTTTATCTCTTGAGTGTCACACAAAATAAAGATAAATACAGCGAGAAAAGTCAAGCACTCCAAGGTTGTCCCCCAAAATAGACCCATTCCTAGCAAACTCCTGTAGAAGCCTTGTTGATTTGTTTTGTATGAGTCATCGACTAGGGAATTCCCCCGATGTCAAATCACAGGGGGCTACTTCATCAGGTTGATAATCAAGTCTTTCCTGATGAAGCCCAGGATCGGAAATCATTTGTTTCTAGTACCAGGTTCACTTTCTCTTTCGGGCAGGTTTGTGTGCCATGCAAGTTCAAAATTATTCGTCGTCATTGTTATGAGCGTACTGTAGTGGATTGCTACGACGGGTAGGGTATCTAACTCACACCCCTAAAACCTCATTCTTTAGGCAAATTTCATTAAAAAAAATCTTTTAAAATCTAGAAAAGGTGCTGACATAGAATAAGCTCAATCCCAAGAGTAAACAAAGGTAGATCTTCTGACAAATCTCTTCCATATTCTTTCTCATCCAAATTTCTTGTGTTATGAATAATTCAAAGGTTTCCAAATATCTCTGAGAGACAGAAGCTCTGAGTTTCACAGCTTGTTTATATTTACATGGATGTACCTCGTAAAATAAAATAACAATTAGAAACACTGGCCATTGTGCAAAACAGAGGAAAAGATTATGCTTTTTTGTTTTAATCCAAGGAATACAACTATTTTGGTAGCTGCAAGGCTATTAAATAATGTGAATTCTGTTCTTAGACCAATGAATTAGACTATATATTAAATTGCGGAAAACACATGATGAAACCCTGAAAGAGAGAATGGATGAAAGAAAGAATGAAAAAATAAAATGAATGAAAAAGTATGAGAGAAAAAGAGAAAATGAAAGAATAGGGAAATGAATAGGGAAATGAATAGGGAAATAGAAAATGAATACAAGAATGAGAGAGAGAAAGAAAGAAAGCAAGCAAGCAAGAATGAAAGAAAGATGGAACAAAGAATGAGAAGGAAAAGAAAACTAGGAAGGAATGACTACAGTACTGCTGCCTACCTTTCTGAGTTCATTGGTGAAGAAGAGACACTGCAGCAAAGAGTTCATGTAGCACGTCGCTCCTTGATTCTTCAGACCAACATACCCAGTCAGCTTCTTAGAGTCCCAGCTATATGAATGGAGAATACATCATTTACAGCTCATCTACAATATAGGTATATTCTTTATTTTTGTCTTTAAAAAGAGTCTGTATTTAATTTTTCTCAAAGCATAAAACGATATAAGCAAATGTACACAATCATGGATACATACATTTCACAAAGAAAGGTACAATGAAAAACATGATTAGATAAGTCTGACGTGTCTCTGTCTATCAAGAAATAAAATAATGTATGTTGTTGCGCATAGATTGTTTGTTCAACTTCATAATGATATTTCAATTTCTTTTGAAACATGGAAATGGTAAAGATCCCTTCAAAAATAGAGTTGAAAATAAATAATATTTTGCATACAAAATAACGAAATCAAAAGAGGAATGATTTCCACCTGCGATGCCAAAGATGAAGTCATTACATGTTAACTTAATATCATATTTTTAGGGTATATTTTTTGAAATATTTTTTGAAATCTTCTTAGAATCGACGAGTTCTATACTATTCATGCTAAATTTGTTCTACCCCCAAAAAGTCTTTACTTCATATTGATGCTTTTTATTACTAATACTTTGAGACACATACCAGACAGAGAATAAATGGTCAGATACAGGACTATATCTAGACATGTCTACAAAGAACGGGATGTTTGCAATTCAGAACTTTTAAGCCTATAATTGAAAAGTTAACTGACCTCTTTTAATATCCTAGTATACGATTTAAAAAGTAAACAAACTGTTTTAAAAAGTCAATGGCAGTGAAAGGGGGCGGAGCTAGACGACATGTGACTTACCTTACACCATGAGGGGCGTCGGCCACAACGTGAACCTCCAACGTAATGGCGTCATCCTTCACATAACCCTTCTCTGGATCTAACAAGTCCTGTAGATAAATTAAAACAAATATTTAAAATAAATTATAAGATGATGACGTGGATCCTAATCAAATGATTGGTTGAAAGCGTACACGTGACCATGCATAATTTGGACAATGACCGGTCATTATCAAAATCATGTTATAAAACATCATTTTATAAAACAAATAAAACATAATCTTATAAAACAAATAATACACATCATTTTGTTCGGGCATTAGTAAAATTACCCACACTCGGTACCTTAAGAAAAGTCCAAACACTCTCAGCTATCGCCTCGGGCGTGTTAGACTGTTCCAAAGGAACCCTGTGTGGGTAATTCTTACTAATGCTGTCACTGCTGTGTATTATTTGTATATATTAATACATGAATATAACAATTATTTAAATTTGCTGCTATTTCTGTGACTGAAGTGAAATATCAATGATTAATAAGTTGCCTGTTTCAAAAAACAAACAAAAAATGGTCATGCCATGTATAAAATATTAGGCAATAACCACTGTGAAGTATTCCTCAGACTATAACAAAAAATGTTTGGATGCTTATTCTGTCATGTACATACAGTTAAACAACTAAATTATTCACACTGTTACCAAGTTTAGTATTAAGTTTGAGAAAAAAAAAGATTCATGTTTCTTGAGAATGTGACATATTAATGCTGACATCTAAAAGTATTCAACAAAGTCCCTAATTTATAAAAAAATAATAATTACAAGGGTTATGAATAATTAAACTGTTTATTCATCACTCTGTAATATATTTTCTCCTTCCTTCCATAGTATTTGAAAGAAATGTACTAAATACATCTTTTTACAAACTGTCATACATGTTGATTCTATCTGTTTTGAAATCTATCCCTTCTTCAGCTTATCATTGGCAGGACAATCCTACAACATAGTACATCTTGCTTCTGGCAAAACCTTTTACGGAAATGAAAAAAACAATAACAACCTTTACAAAGCACACATGTGAAGTAGTTCTAAACTCAAACATACATGAACCTAACATTTTTTTTAATGTTAATTATTATTTCGAAACTGGAATAGATAGACAAGTAAACAGTGACTACTTACACTCCATGCCATGAAATGACTGAAACCCCAGTCATTTTCCTTGCTGTAGAACAGATGAGATATTTCTGTTTAAAAACAAGGGGGAAAAAGTGAGGAGTTATGAACAGCCATACAATTCATTATAAATGCATGTATGTCCTGACGACGGATAGTCAACCTGTTCGAAACGTCGAGCCACTCATCCTCTCCAAGCGCTATAGCTAAGAAAGATAACAAACAGTCCTTTTCAGGACTACACACCCCCAAGAAAGATTACCGAGTCAGTGTCCTTTTCAGGACTCCTCAATCCTCTCTCTCTCTCACATGGTGCACCCGCAAGCCTACTGTATAAAGCTATGTCCTCTTTGTCTATTGTCCAAGTTCTATTAATTCATTAATGCAGTGATGCATGATTGGCATGTACTAATTAAGTGGCACCTTCGGAAGGTGTCTGCAAATACTTTCTTACCAGTACATTCTAAAAATTCACTAATTGAGTGAGGTTTGATTAACATGCGAGGGGCATGCAGATAATGTACCATTGGGGAAATTTTATTTATTTTCACTTTGTGTGTTCCATAATTCCTGCACACAATGTTAGTTGGATATACTAATTTCTCTCTCTAATAGCCCCCTAATCACTCACTCTCTCTCTCTCTCTCTTTCTGTTTTGTTCTCATGTGTATCTGTCTGTACATTCCCTTCTTTCTTTCTTTCTTTCTTTCTTTCTTTCTTTCTTTCTTTCTTTCTTTCTTTCTTTCTTTCTTTCTTTCTTTCTTTCTTTCTTTCTTTCTTTCTTTCTTTCTTTCTTTCTTTCTTTCTTTCTTTCTTTCTTTCTTTCTCTCCCCATCTCTCCCTCTCTCTCTGCTCCAACCATATTTTCCCTGCTTTCTCTCTTGATTTGTTTTAGTTTGTATTAAAAAAAAACTTCTATACACTGAAAGAAATTATTGACAAACGTTCACTGCACTCTACAACCGTAATTTTACACGAAGTAATCACAAATATTGAACTACTTGACATGGTACAGATGAACTTTGACCCCATGAAGAGGTCAGTGTACTTACTTTTCACATGGGATTGTCCTCCTGTTTGATTCAGAAGCCGAAGTTCAGCCGTGGCCTGACATGACCATGTTCTGCAAAGCCAGGAGAGAAAAAAGAAAAAGAATCCATGATACGTTGAACTTGCATGTTACATGAGAATGCCTACACGAATGCCTTAACATATAAACCACCCCATATGGATGTATTCAGACCAATTCACATTTGATATGTAACCTCCCTTTTTAACTTACAGAGATTTCCATGGATAATATCACACTTAAAACTGAACATCCATTGGGAAATGCATGTATTCAAGTGTCCAATACCACAAAACCTACATGTACATATCTAAATTCTATAATGATTCTCCTTTTAAAAAGCTGCAAGCTATCATTTTAAGATGAAAAGCAGAGAAGGGTGTATATTATGCATACTTAAAACTGAACCTCTCTTTTGAACTTACTAAGAATTACTAGATATTTACAGATATTGAATTGATAATAGATGATGATGATCCACAGCACTTGTATGGCGCCATTTATCTGTTTCAAACATTCAAAGGCGACCGCTCCTCCAATAATCATGGACTACACTTTTGCTTGGAAAAAAAAAAGGGTTTTGAGGCCTGACTTGAAGCTTTCTAGCTGGTTGGTGTATAGTATCTCACATTTGAAGATCAACCTCACTTTCAATAAACTTCCATCTTAGTACATGTATTCTCCAAATCCAAAATTTACAAAAACCTTTATTTGGGTTTATGCAGATGGATTCCCAATGCAAGTCACGGATGTGGATACATGCAGGGCAAATAACATTGAAATTAAACCAAATGGTTTAACTTACTGTGAATCAGAATCTGCATTGCACTGTAAGAAGAAGCCCAAACTTCGAGAGCTACGCTCAGCACTGTTGTGACTCGTCCTGGGCATTGCCATAATTTTCCTGTAAACAAAAAGTATAATAACGAATGAATAAATAAATGAATAAATAATTAAATAAATAAATAAATAAATAAATAAATAAATAAATAAATGAATGAATGAATGAATACATTAATTAATTAATTAATTAATATATTAATGAATACATAAATAAATAGACATACACACAAACACACACAAAATAATGTATTAATTAATTAACATACATTAAAGTATGATTAATCAGGTTCAAGCCATCAAAATATTTTTTGCACATTGGTGAAAATATTTCAGCTTCAACAGACAAATTGCAGAGCTTCATGTACATGTATCTAGTAAGAAATACACAGAAGTGGAGCATAATTTAGCTCTAGAGAGCCTTGGAAGAGCTCTTTGCAAAAGAGGACTCACAAACATAAAACGATGACATTTTGCATTTATTACTTCAATGTTTTATTGATTTTCATTTATCCAATAGAGCACAGAGAATTCTGGCAGAAACTGAGTTCCTATATTCTTATACCCTTTTCTAACTGGCCTGATTTTCATCGGATGCATCCGGACGCATCCAATGAAACGGCCAGTATGAAAACAACAGAGGAGAAAAAGGCGATTAAATAGCCGATGAAAAGAAGAGAAATAGGCGATTAAATTCTCGTTCTATCGGTGTGACACTGATGAAACAGCCACTGTGAAAGCGTTCGGGAGAAAAGGGCGATTAAAATGGTCAAAGGTCACAGTGTACGCTGTGTTTGTTGACTTATGGTTGAAAATGCTGCATGCTAGCTAGATGGAGCGCGGGCTTCATAATTACGCAATAATTCTTCACTTCCGGTAAGGGCCCGCCACAGCGAGTGAATTTCACCGGCAGTATGAAAGGGACAGGGGAAAACTGCGGTTTCCCCTTTGTTTACACAAGATTTTCATCGGTGTGACTCCGATAGAAGCCAGTTTGAAAGCAGTATTACACACTCCATTTCATTTGCCAGCTGGTGGATACGAGTCCTATTTCCATTGACAGAGGACATTGACTTTATGTATAATTTGATATTTCAAAGGTCTGCATCTATTGGGACACTGAGAAAGACCTCGTAAAATTATAACTTTCTTTCCATCTGGGGGCAATGCATGCACACTTCCAACATTAATGTGAGTGGAGTAAATTCTCCAGGGTAAAGCAGGAAAATAAAAAGCCTGCGCAGAAACTTGCATGTACATGTCACACAAATATTACAGCGCAACATTTTATGTACATGTACATTATGTATGCAAGTGAAAATATACATGTTCTTTTGGCAGACTACGGACCAATTTTGCAACAAACATTTTTATTATTAATGAGAGTGATGGAGTAATTACTCCTGAGAAAATGAGGAAATAAAAATTCACATGGACACATGCATGTACATTTTTAGTACATGTCGAACAATTGCACAACATTGGGTACAAAGGTGTAAATATCTATTTATAATTTTTATATGTAAAGTATTTGTTTAAATAATAATTTTTAAATGATGAATACCTTAGCTTGCCTTTAACATATGTACATTTAGGGAGATTCCATTCACTTGAAGAAAAAAAATCCTTGACCTTTTGCTTAATAGTTTCATCATATGTGATACCAAATGTAGTACAAGTGCATGTATCTTGTCATATCAATTATCAATTGCATACATTATGTACATGTACATTTGCCCCCCCCCCCCCCCCCCCCTGCACAACCACCCCTTCTTGCACCATGAGATCAAGCCAGGAAGGGAAAGCATAATGACAGTCTGGCAAGAGTTAATCTACATGGACATTATGTCTGACATATACATGTAGTATCTATCAGACCATGAATTTGACTTGCAGCAAGTGCAGTGTATCGTGAAAAAGCTCATTAGCCAAAGTTCACACTTCAGGCTGGATAGATCACCCCCTCCCCAAACTAACTCGCTCTCTCTCTCTCTCTCCCTTCCTCTCTCTTGATTTCCTTCTCTCTCTCTCTCTCTCTTGTTTTCCTTCTCTCTCTCACTCTCTCTCTCTCTCCCTTCCTCTCTCTTGTTTTACTTCTCTTTCTCTCTCTCTCTCTTTCTCTCCCTCTCTCTCATTTCTTTTCTCTCTGTCACTATGTGTACACTTCAGAGGGATTTTAACGGACTTGTCAGTTATAATAGTCGGATAGAGTGGCTGGCTTTCTCCTCTCTCTCTCTCTTTCTCTCTTTTTCTTTCCCCTCCTCTCTTTCTCTCTATCTCTGTCTCTTTTGCTCACTTTCTCTCTCCCCCTCTCCCTGTCACTTTGTGTGCATTTCAGAGGGATTTTCACAGACATGTCAATTATATTTAACATGGATCTAACAGGTCCATGATTATAATAGCCGGCTGGAGTGGCTGACTTTCTCCTCTCTCTTGCTCTCTCTCTGCCTCCCTCTTTCTCTCTCTTGCCCCCCCCCCCCCCCCCCCCTCTCTCTCTCTCTCTCTCTCTCTCTTTTTGCCTTAATGCGCAATTACACCACACTGCAGACACATCGGTCATAAAATTATCATCATAAAGCACAGCTTAAAAGACAGGCTGACCTAGATGGGTTGGTTTGTAACAGCCTAGATGAACGAATACAATAAGTGACTATACGTATCATCAGTACAGAAATAATGACCGCTGGGTACATGTATCTCACTATCTGTCATATCTAATTCTGTAACAGCACTTTACAAAAATTACAATATTTGTCTAAAGGAGTTGATTTCTTGCATGGATTTGCACAGGTTTAATTCATGAATTCAAATATTTTTGTTCATCTTTGAGTTTTTAGTCAAATCTCTTTTCAGTTTCCAAAGCTCTTTTGAAGCTTTACAAAGCTAAATTGCTTAATCCTGTGAGGCTGTGTATTTATATTTTTTCACACTGATCTGTAATGTTAAATTGTTTCAAATTCACAACTAAGTCATTATTAATGAGTAATGCAAAGAAAAGAATTAAGGGTTGTTAACAGAGGATGAGAATGGAGAAAAGGGACACCAAAAAAGGGGTGTAGGACAAGAGAAATAGAGAGTGGAGGGGAGGGCAATGAAAGATAATATAAACATGGAAGAGAATATAAAGTGAACGGAAACAGGGAGGAGGAAAAGAAGATAAAACGGAGAGAGACACAGCTGTCCCCCAAGCAGGCAGCCATGTCAGACAGATGCAGTGATGAAGAGCGCAATGCGTCCAGCAGACCTACATACATGTACTACACACCATGCAGAGAGTCTCACGTCCTCGTCGATAGAAACAGATTCATATTAATGACTCTGGATTGGGGGTGTCTACATGTATGTATGTATGTACATTAACCTTCTAGCCTAGGAGGTAGGGATGGCCTGTCGGAGATCAAGTGTAGGGCGCAGGTTTCTCTCAAATTAAGGGGAATGTGATTTTATGTCACTCATTTTATGCTGCTTCGGTGAATCGCAAAGTAGAAATGCACACATTCTTTCCCTTTTCTCTTCATGTTACATCATGTAACTACAATATGGCCTTTGATTTTGATGAAATATGATGCATGATAAATGCTGTGACGAATCAGGGTAATCATCATCACTACAATGTCATCTAGTGACTATTCGTTTTTATCCTTTTTTTTTTAAAGTGATCATATCATACAGGCCTAATCATTGTTAAAACTCTGAAGAGTGGTAATGAAAATCAAAAGAAAAATAAACTATTGCCTAACTAACAATTTCACAAGTCCTACATGTCTGGACATACAGTATGTCTGCATGGTTGTGATGATTTACATGTATATAAAAAAGTAGAAGTACGGTAGCAATTTGTACAAGGTTCCAGGGCAACCAAAATGAATATGTGGGCAACTACAATGAGTTACATTGAGAAATATATTAGCACAAAAAAAGAATGGGCAAGTGAGGAAAACATATAATCATTATAATAACCTAACAGTTAATCAACTTATTAATACATGTATAAGGAGATGAAAACATAACCCCACCGTCCCACGTTACAATAATTTCCCTAGAAAATTTCAATCTATTTCCAACATTCACTTTAAAATGAAAGGAGTTTGTACATGAACATGTGCATTTAGTTTACATGTACATGAACATTGTACATGACATGCAATTAAACCAGACAAATCATTTATATTTTTAAATATAAATATGTTTTTTTTTTCTTTGTTTAAAGCCCAAATGAATATTCACCTGCGAGTACCTTTGACTTCACACTGTCACAGCAATTGTAAAATGCTTTGAGAACCAAAAGGTCTTATACATGCACACCGTACACGACAATTGATATTACAAGTGGGTCCTACTGCCGCTCAAGCGACCGAATGGCTACATATCGCAGCGATAGCTTGAGGTTTCCTGCACAAACCCTTAGAGTACCTTCCTCCCCCCTTGGGCGTCCACTTATAGCTAGCTGACCAACGACGGAGTGAGCAAATTGATATTACAGAGTTTAGCCTGGTGCCAAGGCAGAGTGTTTTACCTCTTACAATCAAAATTAGTTCAGCAAGGGAGCTACATGTACGTGTAAGGGTAAATGTAAGTCACCATTACATCATTAAAGAATCAGGGATGCCAGTTAGATTTGATCAGAGGGCCTGAAAATCACCTAGAATGAGCTATTTTGAACACAAAAAAACCAAAACTATGGTCTGAAAATAACTCGCCAGGGCCTGAATTCAGGCTATTGCCTGAAAACTGGCATCCCTGAGGAATAATTCACTCTTAAACTTTAATGATTAAAACTTTTTGATTTGTTTTATGATTACATGAATGGCTTCTATCTTTTCAAGACATGTTTTTCATTTGCTCTGTATGTACGGGATATAATGCCGGTTTTCTTAAAGGCAGTGTACCCTATTGACACTACTTCAGATTTACATACATGTACATGTATACTGCCATCTCCTGTAAACAATGTCCACAGTCGTGTCCCACAAAGCATCATCAACTGCATGACGCGTGAGTGATGATGCTCGGGTAATGGAACAGGAAATTGCTCTCTTAACGCCTTCACCGAAAGATGGCACAATTGAAAATACATTACAGCAGTGGTAGCGATGTCAGAAATATACCCTACTTTTAAGAGATCTCTATTGTATGGTTTAATACTGAAATAGCACAACAAAAAAGCAATAGCAACTTGAGAGTTGAATAATCATTGCACTAACTTAAAAATTCAGGAAGAGTTTACATCTGGCAAGGACACAAAGTAACTTGTTTTCATCTGTATTATAATCCATTGAAATGCCTCACATAATTTTGAGATGATAATTTGATGTCCATAATAACAAACACCTTATCATAATTTATGATTCGTCCCCTTTATAAAGCGGTCTGTTGAAAGTGATACCTCATCCCTAATGCAGACACGATCATACTTGAATGGAAAACTAATTTGCAATTTGGCTTGGAAGCCAAGATACTACATCAGGGGGGTGTTTCACAAAGACTAAGACCGACTTTAAGTTGGACTTAAATATGGCAGGCTATTCATGCCAATGCACCAAAAAATTACTTTTTTTTTTACGAGGGCTCTTTTCAGATTTTCCCTTAAAAAAATAGCCCCCCTTAATTATTTTGCGGTGGCTATTTTGGAGCTCAGGGGGGCTTTTTTTTTTAAAGGTTGTATTTTTTTTAAAACACGGTTTTACCTAATTAAATTCCAAGCAAAGGCAAATAATAATACAATTGTAGCGTACTAAGTCATGTAGAGTATTGCAGACATTCAGATACCCATGATTTACTCACTTTGTGTTAAACGTGTGGCTTTATGATTTACATATACATGTAACTAAAACTTGTCAAAACGAGTGTTTTGTTTAACTGTTCGTTTTTCATATCCTAAGAAAATATTATCACTGACACGCAGGCTAGGATTTTTTTTTTATGGGGGCTACTTTTCCCCATTGCCTAAACAAAACCAAGGGGCTACTTTAAGAAAAGTGGGAGCTACTTTAAGAAAAGTGGGAGCTACTTTAAGAAAAGTGGGAGCTACTTTCTTAAAGCCATATTGTAAGCTGTAACAATAAGTTCTGTTTTTCCTTAGCCATCATACTACTAGCAACCAAATTGGTAGGTAATATGTTATTTAGTTTTTGTTTTCTGTCCCAAATTTAATTGTTATCATGGACAATGCAATCCCATTAAAAAAAAATGTAGACTTACTCCCTTTAAAATTGTGTTAATTATAACATTTAGATCTATAACCATTAAATGTGAGTAAATATTTTTACTGTTGTCCCACATATCGATGTATTTGTTATGCCGAAACATGCAAAATCATGTTTTTTTTAAATTTTTTATAGACTCTAATTCTAAAGGCCAAGCCAAAGCTAGTTTCATTTCGTCTCCAGAAATTGATGCCATCACTCATGACAATGGGCCTGGCATCGATCGTATATAAATAATTTAATTTAATTAAACAGTTGTAAGAAAAATTCTGAGGAATAGGAACATCCTTCATATATTTATTTACGGGTTCTTTATAACAAAATTCGATTTCTGTCTACGAAACTTGCTTTATACCGATTTTACGTTTCGTTATAACAAATATATCGGTATGTGGGACAACAGTAAAAATATACTCGCATTTAATGGTTTTAACTTATAAATAACACAATTTTAGACGGAATAACATTTTTTTAATGGGATTGCATTGTCCATGATAAAAATTAGGGCCAGAAAAAAGACTAAATAAACATATTACGTACCAATTTGGTCGCTAGCAGTTCAGCTCTCGTCACTCGCAAATACTTATTTGCTTCATACTAGGAGCGTGCGGGCGCGCGCTGGAGCTGAGCTAGTACGTTTCTGTGTATTGTGAACATGTGCGAACTGCGTATGCATTCATGCTGTGCACGAAACTACTATGTACTCCGTATTTCCATCGGGGCCGGTGGCCTGTCCGGCCGCCGGGAGCTTAGGCGGAGGCGAATACCGCTGTAGGGCAATTCCACGGCAATTCCACGGTAACGGAAGGACACTCAGACAAGATTTTTGAACTTCAGGTTCATACTAAAAGAACTGTTTTATTAGTATGTATTAAACTATGGGGGAAAAAATGTGTTTCAGTCAAGTGGAAAGCTTCATCAACTTCACAAAGTTTGGATAAACACTAATTAACTGGAAAAACCATGTCCATTTTTATGTCCTTCCGTTACCGAGATAATTAATATGCACATTCTTAAACTACTTAACTATAATGACAATTTTTTGGGGGAGAATTAAAGGCACTTATATAGGTATTATATCTGTACTGTTTCACATCTTATACTAATAAAACAATAGTATGAACCTGAAGTTCAAAAATCTTGTCTGAGTGTCCTTCCGTTACCGTGGAATTGCCCTGTAGACTTAGCTTACCGCTGTAGCTAAGTCTACAGCGGTATTCGCCTCCGCCTCCGCCGATCCGCTGCAACTCACAAAACTTTTAAAATATTGATGGAAGTTTCTAGTTTTGGAGTTGGTATTTCGAACAGAGATTTCACTCAGACACATCAATAAATTGATTTATTAATTCCTAGGGAATATCAATTTATGGCGGGGGCGATTTTTCAAGATATATTGATTTTTTTTTCGCCCTCGTCTTGATTTTTACCGTGGCGATTTCAGAGGTTTAGGGGGCGAATCGCCCGTCGCCACCGTGTATTTTTTTCGTTGGAACTTGCTGTCACTATTGGTCTCTCAATTATGATCTTTAGATAATATTTTTTCCTTCAATAATGGACTATCAAAAAATGTAAATCCTGTAGATTTGTGACCACAATTTATACATCCCTTCAGAGACCAACGCCAGTAAATGGTTAGAGAAAATAGTGGCATGAACTGCCTGCCATAGTTAAGTCCAACTTAAAGTCGATCTTAGTCTTTGGGAAACACTCCCCTGGAGGGCGTTTCACAAAGCCTTTTTTCAATGACAAATGGCAAAAATCAATGACAAATCTGCTGATAGCCAATCAGAAGCAAGGATTTCAGTAGCTTATAACAAAAACTGTCATTTGTCACTGATGACCAGCTTTGTGAAACACCCTCCAGGGGGGTGTTTCACAAAGATCCTAAGTTGAAATTATCTCTAAGTTGGATTTAACAATTATGGAAAGCCGTTAGCATCTATGAAAATGTTTTGTAAAAGTTATTTTAAAAGGCATAAAATGTTAATTCAAATCATTAATGAGTTCTAATATCAAGGAAATTTCATGGTCTTGATGTTGAATTTATAAAAAATAAAACATATTTGAATTTTCACTATTGAATATTTTATTTTAAGGCTACAAATGGCTCTCCATAATTCTTAAGTCCAACTTAGAGTTAAGTTTGACTTAGGATCTTTGTGAAACACCCCCCTGGACTAGTTGCTACACACTCACCATGGCAAGTTCCTGACTGTGATGGACGTACTGAGTGAAGTCTCCTTCAGCTTGCTGATGTTGTTGACTGTATGGCAGAAGGTGGCTTCCGAACGACTGCCATCTGAGAGAGAGAGAGGGGTAGAGGATAGAGAGGGGTAGAGGATAGAGAGGAAGTGTATCAATAAATGGCTTATCATACAGGTTGGTCAATTTGTACGGTGTTCAAGTGCTTATCTTCATGGCCTGCGTTGTGTGTTAACGTGCCCCTTCCCTTGTTCATAGACGCAGGCTATGTTAAGTGGAAAACACTCCGTCCCTCGGATAGGACGTTAAATGGAGGCCCCGTTTAGAGAAGAGTCACTACCTTTGCACATTAAGAACCCACTGCACTATTCGTATAAGAGTAGGGGGAAACCCCGGTGTAGTGGTCCCCCTGTACACACCCCCAGTATAGTACGATAATACTCTGTAAAGAGGTCTGTACTCAAAAAGGAAGGAAGAAGAAAGGCATGGGAAACACAAATCAATAGCAATACCTTACAGAACCACAATGAAATGACTTATAAAGCGTTTGAATGAACGGCATGTACATGTACCTGTATGTCTTCAATCATTTACGGTTTTAAAGCCACACTGTACTACTTGTAGCTACTTGCGCCCTCTATAAAACAAACAATGCCTAATCGGTAACCATTGGTCCCCAATGATCCTCTTTTTCTTATGTTATATGAGAGCTGAGTTGATGAGATAACCACCTGTCAGTGACCTTGCAGGGTGGTCTAATCCCTCCTTTACACTAGTACAGATGGCCTTTAAAGTATAAGAACACAAAATTCAAATACCACATTTCATATAGAGTCAGTAAATTTGGGGTTGGTCATTTCATCTCCTTATCTCTTGGTAAATGCATCTCCCTCAGTATGAGATTGAAATCGGCCGAATTAGAGAAAGAGGGTTTCCTCCGACGAACTTCTACATGTAGATGTACTTTGGAGAGATAAGTAAAGTGGCTTCATATTGAAAATAGTTTCAGTGTACTGTAGTGTACATGTTCATGTACATGCAAATGCTTTGCAGTTTTCCTCTCTTTTCCCCTCCTCCCCTTTTCCTTTCCCCCTCCTCCCCTTTCTCCGGTCCTCACCTTTCCCCTCCCCCTCCTCCTGCTTCTGCTTCTTCTTCTCTTCCTCCTTTTGGGTTTTTTTGTTTGTTTTTTTTTGTTGGGGGGGGGGGGGGGGTTATAGCATTGTTTTCCATAGGGAGAAAATAATTGGAAAAGATACATATTTTATTGTGTAAATGGCTTCATAATGAAAATAGCTTCATTGTATCAATGGATAGTACAGTGTATGTCACTTTACATGTACAATGTATGTACATGTACATTTATGAATGCTCAAAAGTTGCCTACTAACATTTTGTAATTACTATTCTTTTCATTCATTTATTCATTGATTCATTTATTAAATTCATTCATTTACTCATTCATTAATTTAGTATTTATATTATTAATGTATTTAGTTATTTTTAAAGCTTCATCATTTCCAAAGGTGAAAATAATTGGAGGAGCTGTACAGTAGTAACTTGCTTCATAATGATAGTAGAGTAAATGTACAGTACAGTAGTGCACATCACCTGTAATGCACATTTTACATGTATTTGTGTTTATATTTTGGGGTGTTAAATCTTTTCCACAAGAGTAAATAATTAAAGGAAATATGGACCTTTCCCATGCACAAATACAGCTAGTCCATAACAATAGCATTATCACTATCATGGCAAAAAATTACAATTGTATTTTTATAAGGTCAAACTACATGTAGATTTGGCTACGATCTTAGAAAGGAAGTCCACTATTCTCTGGTTGGTTTCAATAATTATGCTCAGTGAAAGATTGAGGGAAATTTGAGAATATACTGTACATGTATATGCAGGAAATTGATAATTCAAAGAGACTACATATTGTAAATAATTGAAAATAAACTGGCTAGACTTGATACTAGGGACTTCCCTTTCAGTAATTTAGTTAATTCTTCTTTTTGAATTACAAAGGTTATAGAAACTAAAGGTGTCATAGTCAAGTGGTTTAAGCACTCGACTAGAAATGCAAAGGTCATGGGTTCAATCCCCGACATGGCACTAATGTCCTTTGGCAAGGCATTTATTTACATGTATATTTGCCACTCCATAACTAGGAGAGAAATGGGGACCTGGTAGAATGACAAAAGCCTTTGTGTAAGTAACTGCCATATGCCCTCACAGTGACCATATGGTAGGAATGCTCCCCAGGGAGTGGAGATGGTGCACATTGTACATGAATGAATCCGATGATCAGGGTAATTTTCTGTATAGCGCTTAGTAACGGTATTTTGTATTACATGTATGTAAGTGCTCTGTAAATACAGATTATTATCAAACTGTTTAAACAAGAACTTACTTTGTAAGGGCTCATATTACATGTAAATTGTCTTAGGCAAATTTTCCTTAACCTCGTCAAATTTTCCACTGATCAAATGACATCATTTATTTTAGCATATACCTGTATACTGTACATTACATGTAAAAACAAATTCTAATTGATCATTGATCAGCAAAATATAAATCAATTATTAATGATCTTTGCCATGGTAAACGAGACGGCATGAAAGATTACGGTACCGGTACTGGGAAGCACAGCATTACATACGTGTACATCTGACAAACATAAGATACATGTACATGTACTGCACATGTATCTTCAACAATAAGATTTGATGAACAAAAAATCTAACAGAACCATATGATAGCCATGATTAAAAATTCATCAACCAGACATTCATAGCTGAAATACACTGTGTACACAATAAAGTCAGTCATCCATTGGAAGATTAAATACTGACCTCAAATTAATATCAAATTATTATCTTAATATCATTCAATCAAACTGATGGGAGATATCATAATTATGTTCTGTTGTACTACCAGTGCATTTATTATTATATAAAACAACAAGTCTAAAGAGATACATGTACATGTACAATCTTGAGCTCTGGCCTCTGGTATGGGTATCGTATTTTGAGAGAAAATTGCTATGAATTATTCTGGATTGTTTATCCTGCAGTAGATTGGTTTTTAATCTTTTTAAGATGTGAAATAAAAACAAACGCACAAAAACTTACTGGGCATCATCTTTGATAAAAACCACAAATCCCATTTGCACATCGTGAGCTGTGGTAAGTACAGTCATGTAAATGGTGTCGGGCCTACATGAACATACCGAACCCGGATTTCCTTATATTTCTATGCTCATTACTCAGCCACTATACATTTTCTACAAAAATTGTTTGGCACAAGTCATTTATTTGTTATCTTTAACATCCAGTGTAAGTTTTGTTAGATTCTGCAAGAATTTATTTTCTATATTTACCAGAACTCAAGGTTATCTTGAAGTACATTTAATCAGGCCTTATCAGTCAGTCCGCAACGCCCGCGATAATTAGGCAGAATGCCCAAATTTACACAGCACCCGGAAGTGCGATAAACCGTCGTATTTCGTGTCCCGCGATTTGCGAGATTTTGCGAGACTTTTGCACAGGTCAACAAACTTTATCACAGCTGCTATGGCTTTTACTGTGCTGCGTAGCATGTAGGGGTAAGTGTATCTCCATACTTTTCTACGTATTTTGATATGAAATTTTCCTAATTTTACCGCATCTAAGTGATTGTAAATATTCATTGAAATGTGTCCATATTTCCCTTCTTTCGTAGGAGGTATTCTGACATTACCTTGCATTTAGCGTGTTCCTGACTGGTATAAGCAATGTTTTTCCCCAATTTTTTGATTTTTCACAAGAAAAATGTTGGCAGAAGTGAAAAAGCGCAGAGTTCGATTGATGCACGATGTATTTTATTAGCTTTTATGGCCATGAAAGTTACACATTTTTCGATTTTCAACCGGAAGTTGTGTGACGGCTACGTTAAAATCACTAATTTTTGCCGATATGGCGCGAAAAGTGTACGTTTCGCCAACATGGCCGCACTTTCGTAGTCATCACCGTGACCGCGTACCGGTCCCATACATAGCCTTTTCTGTACCGATCCGGCATAAAACAAAGCCATATCTGATCTGGGGCCCTCGACTTACGTGTACTATTCCATTAAATTAGCAAGCTCTCTTGATAATATTTATGCTTAATCCATTTTATTTTTACACGAATTTAACAGTCAACTGTGAACTGTGAGAGTTAAACAGTGACTCTGGCGTCTGGTCAGACTCAGATAATTATAGAACCTAGATCTATTATTAATTTAGGGATTCTCAAACTAGTTTGGTTGTGCCTTTTATTTTGGTTCTGGTCAACTCAAACTTTACAACCAGCCATAGAAATAAGCAGCATTTCCCTTGTGCGAGTTGTATTATGATTATGAACAAAGCAGAATTGAAACAAAAAGCCAAAGTTAAACACTTACATTTTACAACTTGTGCACATGTGGAAAAATGAAGGGAAAACTTCATGAATTTGACACCTGTAATTTGTTTTCATTAAAAACAATTTTTTAATGCAAGCAGGTTTTGTCTACCATAAATTGCTAGCTACTTTGATCAGATCTTTTAAAATCCCCATACCTGAACTAAGCAATTTTATATTCCTTCTTATCATTTGTCATTTGCCAGGACCGAAGAATACAAGAACAGCTTCTATCCTCGTAATGGAATCAACTACCAGCCGGCAGCCACCATCATCAAAGTCAACATCAGCCAAGTCTTTCCATACCAAAGTTTGGAGCTACATGCAGAATGACCACTCAGCGCAGCTGCACACAGGCGGGCTAGAGCGTCGATGTGGCTCTACTTCATCTAAAAATTAGATGATGTCTGCAACCCACTGTATTTTTATGAGCACCTTTTTATTTTATTTTTGAACTCTGCACCCTCAGTTGTGATGTTTGTTGACAGTTTGCGATGCCACGGAAGTCTGGACGTATATAACAATTGGTCCTGTCCAGTACCACCTTAGATGTAGATGTTGTTGTTTTTCTGACGGATGCACTCAACCATCGAACTTGCGGAACATTGACAACAAATTATCTAAGACACAGACTTCACACATCAGTCTCCATTACATTCCTGAATCAGTGTTTGCTAGACTTCACATACATGTAGGAACAAACAATCTTGAAAGCGGAGTTTGGGAGAAGGACGAGAAGGATTTTGTTCAGCTTATTCTTTCAGTAAAAGAAAAATCCATTTCAAGTGATTACATTTTTGTATCTCTGATAGTGATACTTCGAAGGTGGGATTCCAGAGCTTTACATGAACAAAGCATTTATTATAATAAAAAACTGATTGAACTGTCACTGTTATACAATTTAAAGATGTTTTACTTGGATAATACTTTTATTCTCAGTGACACATGTTATGCAAGTAATGGTCTCAAGCAGGGTAAAAATTAGTATTTATTTTTCGGGGGCTACTTTTCAAGCTTGCCTGCGTAAAAATAACACTCTAAAATTTGTTTTGCATTGAACTCTATGCAAATTTATGGGGGCTCTTTTCTGATCTTCGGGGGCTCTTTTGGGCATTTCGGGGGCTATTTCGTCCTGAGCCCGTGTATTTTTTTCACTGGTCTCAAGTTCTCAACATACATGTCAAAGTCAGTTTATAAATAAAATATGAATATTATAAAATGGAAATATTATTCCTAGTCCAATTTCATTTATAATTATTTATCATTAGCAGTAGTCTTAAATCTCTTAATAATATATTTTGTGTTTAACCGGCTATGGTTATAATGATGACGATGGCTATGGTGATGACGGTGATTATGATGATGGTGATGGCTATGGTGATAATACTGACGGTGATTATGATGATGGCAATGGTGATGATGCTGATGGTGATTATGATGATGATGGTGATGGCTATGGTAATAATGCTGACAGTGATTAGGATGATGATTATGATGATTGTGATGGCTATGGTGATAATACTGATGGTGATGATCACGATGGCTTTGGTGATTATGATGATGGCAATGGTGATGGCAATGATCATGATGGATATGGTGATAATGCTGACGGTGATTATGATGATGGTGATGGCAATGATCGTGATGGCTATGGTGATAATGCTGACGGTGATTATGATGATGGTGATGGGGATGATCATGATGGCTATGGTGATAATGCTGATGGTGATTATGATGATGGCAATGGTGATGGCGATGATCATGACGGTGATTATGATGGTGATGTTAATAGTTGTGATGGTGATGTTAATAGTGGTGATGATGATAATGATCGTGATGGCGATGATGACTTTGAATGATTGTGATGATGTTGAAGGTGAAAATTAAAATATTATTAATTTTATTTGCGCCCTTTCAACCCACCACACATTAAAAATGTTATCCGATAGTCATTACCATACAAACAAAAACAGAAAATAAATGATCAGATATATATTTTGTGGGTCACTATAAAACAAAAACAAACAGAAAAGAGAATAATGGAAAGAATTTTGTAATTATTTTATTTCTAAAAATACACATGAACTGGAGTTACATAAATTGACAAAAGAAACATCAAATAAAATATTACTATCAAAGAATGCCTGGGGATTACCAAAATAAATTGATGTTTAAGGCTTTTCTCATTTATTAGTCCATGGTTTACAATTTAAATAAAAACACATTTCAGAACTTTTACAACCAACCGCCTGCAATACAGCCATGAAATTTAAAAGCAGAGATGGGAACAATCATATTTTCATTTTCAATGACAATACCAATGCCAATCGCTTCCCCCCCCCCCAAAAGTTTGTATTTTCACAAATATACATTTGAGAAAGAAAATGTATCTTCTTTGTTAAAATGATATCAAAGCCTGGCCAAAAATGGCACATAAAGACACTTAAACCCTTCCCACTGTCCCCTATTCATTCTAGAGGTGTTATTCTATAGTGTACTTGATTGTACTTGAGTACGTATCCGCATCCAACTTGTACTCTGCAGCTCTGTAGACTTCTATTATTAAGTAGCGCATAAAAATGATACACAATAATGAGTATATGGGGCAATACAACACCTCTACGTCCGGGGGTTACGCACCAGAGTCTAATACGTGGATATCCCTAATCACCGTCTATCCTCCGTGCGTGTTCATGTACAGCGCACGGACACAGAACATCGATAATCGACGCAAAGCTAGATTTAACGTAGTATCCCCCGGTTGGCACATGACGTCATACTCTGATGACCCACGCATATCGTCTGTGTCACCGCTGTTGAATATGTTGGAATGAACATGGTGTTGTATTTACCGTGTTCCTGACTGGTATAAAGAAGTAAAATAAAGGAAACAGTGATGGTTTGAAAGTTTGTATATTTATCATCACAATGAACCAAATTACTTTTTGATGCAGTAGCGTTTTCATATATTTTTTTAATGCTGCATATCGTTAAATTGCTATGTTTTTTAGACTGTTTTAAATGCTCTTTTTAGAGCATGTTAACGTTAAAAAAATATCTTGATGTTTTGTAAAGATGGATTATTTGGTCTATCTTCTTTATATTGGTACATAAATGAAAAAAATCCATAGAGAAACATTGATGCAATCGTAATTTTTATGTACCAATGTTTTCTGCTTAATGTCCGTTTTTACCGTACATAGCTTGCATACGACTTGTGTAAATACGAGCGAATTCGCGGACGCTGCGGACTGACTGTTATATTTCAATATTTTTAGGGCAAGGTCAGTTTTCTGTAGGGCACATTCCTACATGTACAGCACAAATAGGAAGAATTGGAAAGGGCACAACAAATCTCCAAGGCCAATGAGAGGGGCATTGAGGCCAATCAAAAGGACATCCACAGCCATGGCCTTGATGGAAATAATTTAAGCCCTGTTTATTTATTATGAATACCTGATTTTTAATAGTCTAATAAACGTGACAAAAGATTTTTTATCAAAATGTACTATCTAGTGGTCTTTTACTAAAGGGCAATATACACAGTCCTGATATTCTGAAATATACATGCGCCAATATAAATGTATATTTCAGATTACAAACATGTACACTAGCTAGTACATTACTTGAAGATGCCATTACTCTGTGCAAGTTCTGATGATAAATGCCTACATTACACGGACGTATTCCCACTGGGCACTTAGTCTGGCTCTTCCCAACATAAATTGGTGCTTCCATTTCCCCCATGTAAGCTAATTGGTAAACACAAATTTATGAGATGCTTTCAGTGACATACATGTAGGCCTACATGTGATGTGATGTGAATTACATTATGAACAAACTCAAATTCTCTTGCAAGACTATCTACAGTGTACATGTACCTAAAATACAGAGCATGAGCGTCATGTACACGTGAAATCAACATAAACACATGAAGACCTGAACAATTGTACATGGCAGAAATGAACATCCGTGCATAGCAAACTATGAAGTTCTACCCCCTCCTCCACTCGCATGTACATGCAGAGCTGCCAACCTCCAGAACAGAAAATCAGTAATCACAAGGCTCAAAATCAGTAATCACAAGGCTCAAAATCAGTAATTTTGGGTATAAATCAGTAATTTCCTATGCGGCGCTATGACTCTAATAAAAACGGCACGCCAACATTGCACAGACACATGATTATCTGAAATTTTGGGTGATTTTACTCACACAAAGTTGTTAAATAATGAGTTTCATATCATCACAACACAGTCTTCCAGGAAAAATGGGGGAAAAAAAAATATATAACAAAAAAAAAAAAAAAAAAAAAAGTAAAAAAAAAAAAAGTAAAAAAAAAAAAAAAAAAAAAAAAAAAAAAAAAAAAAAAAAAAATCCGTAATTTTAAACAACATTCCGTAATGGTCGTTAATTTCCGTACCAATTACGGGAAATCCGTACTAGTTGGCAGCTCTGTACATGTACATGTAATGAGATAAGTACATTTTGATGAAATAAACTTACATTTACAGATGTAACTACCTGAAAGGCTGTTACACAGTATACTTTTAAAAATTTGAGACTGATAACATACTGTACATACAGTTGTACATACATGTACATACAGACCAACATGTAAATTAATATAGGCCTTCACATAATGTTCAAGTACATGTACAGTACATGCACCTGCTTTATTCATCTTCAACTCACATTCTCTATATCTTTTGTACATTGTATGCCCCCAAAATTGCACAATATTCCAAGTGCTTCTAAAGAAAAAAAAGTAAAGAAAATAAAATTTCTTTCTTGCCTACTCAGACGAGCCTTAAATGTGCATGCATTATACAGTGTGGTATCCCCCAGGGATCAATAAATTCACAGCAATTACATGTGTAGCGCTTTACACTGTCATTACACTGCCTACTGTATATTGTAGGTAAATCGCAAACAAGTATTTTCCATATTATGTTGTTACTTGGCAATACAAGAAATTTCAATTCAAATCATGAATTAAATATGAATTATAAGCCTTTGTTTAAATAGCACTAGAGTATTAAAGTCAATGTACAGGTAGTTCTAAATGTTATCACTGTATTGAGTCAATTTCAGATAATAATAATGGCTTCTTAAATAGCGCTTGATAGTTGTAGTTTTAACGTTGTGACGTTCATGGTGCTTTGACATTATTACCCCAAATTTAAGCAGAGCTGCCTGGGTTGTGAGAGTGGCAAATCTAGATTAACATCTTGCCAAAGGATATTAAAGCTGGGCTGGAATTTAAACCCTGTACCTTGTGATATTTGACAAGATATATTGGAATTAAACACAAGTTATAACACTTTCTATACTATGCCATACTTGTGTAATTAGTGAATAGGTAAATAGGCACCATTATGTATCAATGAAAAAGGAAATTGTCAATGACCTGTTCAGAGCGAGATACATGTAATGTACATGTACTGTTGGTGTGTTCTTTTCCAGTCATTCATAAACAGGTCCTGTGAGCTGAGTGACCTTTGGGACTACTTGGAAATGAATGGACATTTTTTTTTAGTAGTGTAGGTGAACTTTGAACACTGTCCAATGGGCATGTTCTGACAAGTGCATGTTATTACTAAACGTTACATGTACATGTACACTGTACATGTAAACAAAGCTAAAATCATATTATTAGCAAATCATTCACAATCCATGCACATCCTTACAAAGGCTGTCATCTACATGTAAGTCTAGGTAGTAAGTAATAATTGGCACAAGACATGCTTCTTCTCCTTTTCTTTTTCTTCTTCTTTTCCTCCTCTCAGGAGAATTTAAATAAAGCCATAATTTTGCATAAGGATTAAATTTAGGGACACTGATTTTCCGTTTAAAAAAAAGGCCTTTTTCATTTCAAAAAATCTAAAATTCCGTTTCAGATGGGCTGAAAAATGGAAATTCCGTTTTGCCATAGACTTTGTACACATGAAAAAAAAAAAATTCTGTTTACATAAGATTTTCATAAACATAAACTTGTAGGGTACAAAATGTTCTATTAAAGCCGCCACCTTTGACAAGCCACTGATAACCACTCAAAAACATACGGACGGGACTGGATAAACTTGATGCAAAATACTAGTGAACATATAGAGCCCTAGGGTCTAGGCTAGACCTACGAAAAATTATCAAATGTTTAGATTTACCAGCTTCAAATTTGAACTTAGACAAGCAGACTAAAGTGAGCGGAATGTGTCAGAACACGACATATTCCTGACGGAACGATAGGGTAGTACTGACGTCGACGAAAACATTTCAGTCTTGGATGACGATTTTGACAATAAAAAAAAAAAAAAAATTGTTGAAGGCGGGATTCAAACTCTTGTGTACAAATGTAGATTGGGACCCGAAACCACCGCCTTAGACCGCTTGGCTATCCCGACTCTGATGCTTTCCCATGAAGCTTTCTCTTGTGTATTGCATTGCACCATATCTTTGTTCGCGCGATCTGAGGATTGAGGTTGCTTTAGCTTTGGCAAAAACTTAGATCTAGATCTACCAGTAGAGTTTGGTTGGTAAGTTATGAATTTTTATTTACGAAATTGACAAAACTTTGCCCTTCATTTAAAAAATATAACACATAATTGTTGGTATTAAAGACATGTGTTATTCTAGACAGTTATTCTAGAAATGTCCATCACCTTTCATTGTTGTCCCATATGTACAAATTCGTGTTTTTGACTTGCGATCCTTTTTTTTTTTTTACTCTTTCGCTGCAAAGGCCGCACCCGACTTTTTTGATATTTTCTCTTCCAAAAATACTGCGGCCTTTACACCAGCAAATACGGTACCCGAGCTCTTTTTTAAGGTTTCCAGAGCTACATGTAAATTGCACCCTGCTCCTGTGTATTGTTTGTTGTTGCACCTGTCTCTATTCTAGATCAGATGAGAGCTAAGGTCATGGTTGAATCAGGGCTAATGAGCTGTAACCTCACAACAAAATTCTAGTTTTAGCAAAAAGTAAAATTCTCTGGAAATTAGCATCACCAGTAGAGAATCAGCGATAATTTTGTCCTCTCTTTGGTTTTATTTTCTCTGAAAATGACATGAGAAATGACTTCTCCAGAAATACAAAAGAGATACATGTTGTACATGTAGATTACTGAGGTCATTCGCTGTACTCAAAGTATTCAAAACTAGGCTAAATGTACTTGATATAAATCTATAGTACCAAATAATTACCAACACTTCTAAACATTTAGTTTCAGTCTTTGTAGTCTTCTTCTTCTTCTTCAAGATAATCTGCCTCCTTCAATACTGAAGATTCTTGCAGATGCTGTCTATACTCTGCCGGATTAGGGTGTGCAGGTGGACCACTACACCGGGGTTTCCCCCTACTCTTATACGAATAGTGCAATGGGTTCTTAACGTGCAAGGGTGGTGACTCTCCTGTACACGGGGCCTCCATTTATCGTCCTATCCAAGGGACGGAGTGTTTTCAACATTACATAGCCTGCGTCTATGAAACAAGGGGAGGGGCACGTTAACACACAACGCATGCTTCAGTCATCCGCCTGGGAGGGATTTGAACCCGAGACCTTTGGTCCGACAGGCAGACGCTTTACCGACTGAGCCAACTCGCCTCTCACTGAGCCTCTTACTGTACAGTACATGTATGCGCCTTATTCTCTTTTGCATTCTCTCTGCCCCTCCCCCTTTTTTTTAAATTCTTCATATCTTGTGACTAAGTTGTGCCCCTAGGAGTTATTTTCTTCTTATTGCATGTACAGCCGAGAGATTTATAATAGTGCTGTAGTCAAACGTTTAACCGTCCGGTATCCGACCGCCCATGGCGGATTCCGTTTTCAATTGGACGATTTCGTTTTCCCGTTTTTTTTTTTTTTTATTTATTTATTTTTTTTTTAATTTTAATTTTTTTTAATTTTTGATTTATGCCCCTCCACCTGGCACTATGCCTGGCAATGTCTCCCAGCTCAGTAATCTGTGTGTTGACTAACCACTCCGAAACTAGAACAACACTCCAATTTGTCTGTCATCTTGGTTTGAAAGTAATCTTTGTAATAGATCTCAATTATGTAGTTTATAATAATAATTCATCCAGCTTTTACACACGGCGTACCACAAGGTTCTATCCTAGGTCCTCTACTGTTTTTAATTTACATTAATGATCTTACACATTCTTCTAAAAACGACATTGTTACTATTATTTGTGACAAGTTCACAAGCACAAATCGGCGCCTTCAAATGCACCTCGCATTTAAATGAAAGTCCTACCTGCTTTTTCACACGGGTCAGTCAAGTTAAATCGTTTAACCAAAAACCGTCCGGTTTTGACTGGCGGTTAAACGGAATTGGAGATATCTGTGATGTTACAGCACTAATTTATAATAACAAACAAATAATCTTATCACAAATGCCACAATTTGAAGAAAATATAAGAACTACATGTAGTACTAATTAAACAAGTCAAAATCTTTCTAAAGAGTCTGGTAGAAATGTGTAACCATCTACAACGCTACAACTTTAAAAGACACACCCACCTTCTTCCATCTTCTCCCCCTGTTCTGGATCATCCGGCCCCGGTTCAGTGGTCAGGTCCCCATTCATGACCACAGGGTTCTCGTCCCTTCCACCACCACCCCCTCCTGTATCCACGTCATCCCCCAGGGGCTGGGTGGGGGACGTCTCCTCTTTGGTGGGGATGTTTTCGTTCGGTGCTGGAAAGGAAAAGAAAAAGATGTTAAGTTGACATTCTCAGACTAAATTTCCTTATGATTTTTTATAAACCAATCGAAGGTTGCCAACATATGCCAAGAGTATTTACATAAGAGAACTTTGCCACAGCTCACAAGTTTCTGTTGATGTATGATGTATGTAGAATGTACAAGGGTTAAGGGTATTCAACTTTGGGGTCAAGTCACTTCCAGAAAAGGTTCCACACTGGGAGCATTTTCACAGGGGTTCTGCATTGACATTGGGTGTGCATGGAACTGTCTAAGTTTCAAAATGGGGGGGGGGGGGTTAGGTTTTTATAGTCAGGGCACCCATGTGCACAAGGTTACTGTTAGTGTTGAGCCTGTCACCAGTGATGCAAAGAGATTATCTGCATCACAACAACAATGCAGGTCTTTGGTCAATGCCTTATAAAGACAAAAAAATCAAGTTCTCAGCATTAGACCATTGGCAAGGTGATTCCTACTCATTTAGCCTTTTATGGATGCAATTCAGTTAAACACTATCCTGGGTCAAACTTTGACCACCAAAATTCACATTTAACAAATGAAAATGAGACCTCCTAGTCAGACTATTCTTTTGCTAAACCTACATCTTTTTAAAGCCTAAAATCAGCATCTGGTTTCAATTTCAGTAGAATACAAGCCCTTATAAATCCATAGAGATCTATACTAAGTTGTATGTGTAGTTAGGGTCTACCCAGTTGGACCGTTTAGATGTCTAGATGATATTCCACAACCTCAAAGGACTGGCCTCAGGCCTCACTTAAACAGACATCCAAACCCCTGTCCCTAACTAAAAGTAAAAATGAAACATTCAATTGATTAAGAAAATTAAGTAAACACACTTTCTGAGTAGGCTAGTATCCGACAGTTACATTTGAACAAGTTAAAAAATAAATGAAACGGTCAGTCAGCTCAGACAGTGACAGTGAGGAATTACATTTACAACAAAGTTACACAGCATAGACCCGGCCCTTGTTAATAATTATCAATATTTACAGGAATCAAAACATATTTTTGAAACCCTCTCTCAATTAAATTTCATATTTTATTATCAGAGAAAAACATAGATCTAATGACAAACAATTTAATGAAGCAATGACAATAAACTTTGACAAAGGTCATGCAGCATGCAGGTCACCATAATCAATGATTGGGTCGAGTATGACATGTTCATTGATGTTGTTGACATCTTTTCCACCCACGCAAAAACACCTTCTCATTCAACAACATGTTCAAAGTAATCAAACTCTGAACCCTGGACAAAAATATGAAATATGATTTTAGACCCACCCTCCTGTGTATCCATCTCCTCCGTCTCACTTTGAGGTCGTTCGTTGCTGGGGTAGTGGTTCATTGTGCCTGAGGGACTCTTGTTCGTCTTCTTCGATTTTTTCTTATCGGACTCCTTCAATTCCACGACCGACGTCGCCGAATCTGACCCCTTGTCACTGCCTTGCGACGAGGGTGCTTTTCGGGACGTTGGAGGCACCTTCACGTGCTTACTTGCGATCCGCCCAATCTCGGCTGATTTCCCCTGCTGGCAGGGGCCTTCTTCCGACACGACAAGCCTAAATATCAGATTTTGGGGAGACAATCGGTATCGGAAAATGAAAAATACAACCTCATCACAATGGTTTCGCAAGGTGTATGCAGCCGCATTAACTCCATTCAATACATGGTGAATGATTATTGTCTATGCAAAAGTGCATAGGGAATCTGTGTGTGTATTATCGAATAGGGAGTGATGAGATAGCGCGCGACATATAGTCGCAAAATGGCGATTCGTGATGGATTATGGGATAGTACCTATTTGCTTCATAATAATGTTTCGTTCGAAGTTCCTCTCTTCTCCTCGAATTCTAAAAAAAGAAATCGCCGTCGCTCTTGTCAAAATCGACAAAAGATCAAGTTCTTTGCAATACTATGGATTCAACTAGATTTTCATAATTTATTTGTCAAAAAGAACCACAATATCGCATATCTTTAAAGAGAGTCCAGACTCCAGCGCCCATGACCCTCTAAAATAAAAATAAACAAAAATTACCCCCTAGGACAATAACCACCCCCCCCCCCCCCGGTCCACGTACCCTGATAATAAATTGGTTTTTATTAAAAAATCAGATTTTTTTTTCGGGGGGTAAATGTCCTCGGGGGAGGGTGATTGTCCAAGGAGGGAATTTTCAGGGGGTAAATTTCCGGGGGGGGGGTAATTATGTCCTCGGGGTTGGCCGTGGGGGTAATTGTCCTATAGAACCCGTTTTAAGAGATCTTTTGACAGCAGCAAGGAGACATGTTATCTCTCGATTGTGATTAACATTTTATAATAATGATGTAAAAACAAACAAATACATAAACTAGATCACAGTAAAAAGTCACAAACCTGGCTTTCGTTGTGTTCACCATTTTCCAATTTATGGAGTCTGTCAATACTGAATTATGTATTATACGGCAGGCGCGGATCCAGGATTTCTTAGGGGGGGCCCAAATGTGAAATTATGCGAGCAAAATTTTAGAACATAATGGTAACCAGCAGTGGCGTACTGAGCGAATACAGTTTGGGGCCGGGGGGGGGGGGGGGGGAGACAAAAAAAAATCCGCATCAACCCCACTTTTACATGCAGGCCACACTGCTCTTTTCTTTTTAAGTGGGTGGGATCAGGTAGAGCGTAGCGTAAATTGGTGTGGGGTCTAGGGTCCGAAAGCCCTGGCGGGGGTCAAGGGACGGAGCCCCCGGAAGCTCAAGGATTTGAGGCATTTTATAACGGTCAGATAAGCATTCAGGGGCCCGTCTTATAGGGCCCTTGGTGGGGTCCAAGGGCAGAGCCCCCGGAAGCTCATTTTGGGGGCATTTAATTACGGTCAGATGAACACAATGGATACCTTATTTGTGACACTGGCCGGTCACTAATTGGCGTGGGCTCCAGGGGCGGAGCCCCCGAAGCTCAGGGGTGTAGGCATTAAATTACTGTCAGATGATAATCCAGGGGCCCGCCTTAGGGCCTTAGGCAGAATTCGGGGGGGGGCAGAGCCCCCGAAGCTCAGGGGTTTTAGGCAATAAATTACGATCGGATGAGCATCCAGGGGTTGGTGGAGATCGAGGCCCGCCGTTCCACGGGCCTTGACATGTAGGCCTTTAAATAAGCATATTTCTTGCCTGACTGTAAATTTAAGAAAATGTCATTTTCCAACAAACGCATAAAGAGTATAATAATTTACTAAAAAGTGTGTAAAAATCTCGGACAAAAATTCAGCAACGTTTGTAAATCACCGGTATCGAATTAGAAAAAAATTAACCCCCTCCCCATCAGTACGCTAGTGCCCCCCCCCCCCCCATCTTGTTGGCAGTTAATATCGTTACTAATCTCCCCTACCTTTCTTCTTTCTCTTTTTTTTCCTTTTCCTTGCTCTCTTCTTTCCCTTTACCTTCCGTCCTTCTTTCTCATTTCGCCCCCCCCCCGCCCCCCCCCCGATCTACACGTTGTTACCGGGATTAATCGCTTCTGATCTCCCTTTCTTATAACCCTTTTCTTTTCTTCTTAAATTTCTCGTTTTGGTTCCCTTTTAGCTCCCCCCTTTCCCTTTCTTCTCCTTTTTTTTTTGGCGGGGATACTCCAATATTATTGATATCCCCTTCTTTTCTTTTCTTCTTCCTCTTTTTCCCCTCTTTTATCTCCTCTTCCTTTTTTCCTTCCCTGTCTTCGTTCTCTCTTATTTTTTTTGCTGGGGGGGAGACAACAGCCTGGGAGGCAGGGCCCTTTCGCCCCCCCCCCCCCAGATCTCCTTCTTTCCCCCTTTTTTCTTCTCTCTCTCTCTCTCTCTCTCTCTCTTTCTCTCTCTCTTGTGGGGGGGGGGACCACTCACCCACTGGATCTGTGCCTGTTTACGGTCTACTTTTTCCTCTTTCTTCACCTTGTTTCTCATTGTATGGTATAATTTTTTTGTTTTTATCTCCTTAATCGTCATAGTTTTATAAGGTTTTAATTGACCATTTTTTATTTATTTTACATATTGTTTTAATATCATTGATGTGATGTGTTTGATTTGATGTTGTCCCACCGTTCCGTGCCTCTCAAGCGGGCACTTCTGTAAAAAAAAAAATGTAAATATAATATATGAGACAACTTAACATTTATAAATTTGCATTTTTATTAGCGGCACAATCATTCTTCCTTAATGTAATCCAATAATGTGTACTTAAATATCGTGCATATTTGGATTTGGTGGGGGGGGGGGGGGGGAGATTTTTTTTGGGGGAGGGGGGCTCCGGTTTGCGCTATCGTGAGCAAGAGCGGAAATTTATTGTCCGAACGGGGGATGCGACATTCGGAAAAGTGCCGGCTGCCGCGGCTAGGAAATTTCAAGTCCCCCTCCCCCCGGAATGCACTTTGATAAATTTGCCGAGTGAGCGCATGCAGAGAACAAGAAAAATACTCCCCTCACCCCCTTCACTTTCTTCGCTATTGTTGGCGGTATAGATGTGTTTCATACAGGGGTTATTATATAGGGTGAATGTATGATTGACATTTTTCTTAAGAGAAAAAATGTAGATTTATTTAAATTATTTAAACATATTTGTGGCTTATATAAATATAAATTGTTGAAGTTTTTGAGTAGGGCAAGCTACAGGGCAAAAAATGATAAATATGCACTGTATAGTTTATGTTTTTTAGCATTTTCCCAACATTTAAATTTTCAAGAGATTAAAGGATTTTGTTTCCACTTTTTGTTTGAATTATGTAATGTGTGATACGAAAGTTAAAAAAAAAAAGCTCAGGGATAACTCAGTCGCGATAAGGGAAAGGAATGCAACCCGCGGGTAAGGGGTGCGATGGGATTTTCCAAGCATGCAGGCGCGGATCAAGGGGGGACCGAGCGGGCTTTGCCCCCCCCCCCCCCCCCCCCCCTCCAGGGGAAAAAATGTGACCAGAAATTAATCTTTTCTTTTTTGCTCGAGGGGGGGGGGGGGGTAGTAAAAAGCATCGGCCGGCACGATTTTCAAATTTCCAGGGTCAAAGAGAAAACAAATTTATTGCTCACTACCCCCCCCCCCCCTCTTCCCCACTGAGCGAAATAGCGGCCGACACGATTCTCAAATTTTCCGGGGTCAAAAAAGAAAAGAAAAATTAGTGCTCACTACCCCCTCCCCCCCCCCACCCCCCTCCCCCCCCCCCCTACTCACTGAGCGAAAAATCGGCCAGTTTAAATTTCCAATTTCAGCACACTAAATTTCAAATTGATTTCAAATTTGGGCCTCCCTCCTAAAAAATTCCGGATCCGCGCCTGTTTTCAAGTGTCGTATTCAAGACTGTTCTGGCTGGGGGGGGGGGGGATACTCAGGTTTGGTTTTGACGGGGGTGCGCCGCTCAATCCTCTTGTGTGTGTGTACTGGGTTTTTACAGACGTGTATCAATCAGATAGTTATTTACGTCCGGTGACCGACCTTTAAAGACCGTCAACACTACTGGGCCAGAAGGGATTAGACCACACAGCGAGGTCACTGACAGGTGGCTATCTCATTAACTCAGCTCTCAACTAACATAAGAAAAAGAGGGCATGGGGACCAACAGGCACCGATTGGGGAAGTTTTCTAGAGGGAGCAAGTATCTACATGTATAGGACAGTGGGGCTTTAAACGTCACCATCCGAAAGATGTGACTCAGGTTCGAACCTGCGTCCTCGGCTAAATCACTTCCATTGTTAGCGGGATTACTGCAGGTGCACGCCACAACGCCCTCGAACCCCCTACCCATTTTAAGGGTAATTTTGACAGAAAAATGTACCCATTTTAGGAATTTTTCTCGAAATATATATATAGGCCCATTTTTCACCATTTTCAGGTGTTCGTCATGCAAACACCCGAGCATTTTGGAAAAATTAGGAAAAACGGACCCATGTCTAGTGATATCTTTGTAAAAATATGAGTTCCATGTCATGTTAAGCATTTTTGTGTGAAAAAGCGACCCATTAGAGCTGCACATCCCCATATTAACCTATACCCCCCCCTCCCCGGTGAAATATCTGAGCCAACCCCCAATTACTTTTTTGCGGAGAGAGAGAGAAAGAGAGAGAGAGAGGGGGAGGGGGATAGGGCAACGCAAATCAACCTTTATCCATCTCTTCTTTGTAGTTAAGATTCAAGGGTGATAATAATTTACAGACTGAATGGACATAATTATACCGGGACCGGGAGAGATCCCTCAGAACATCAGAGGGGCTACACGCACCAAGCACTGTATAGAGATAATGGTTTTGCGAGGGTAGGGCAGAACTTGATTCCCCCTCCCCTCCACACACCCTTCCTGATAGAAATAAAAAAATCTGCCCCTCGCTTAAATTGGACGCCTAGCCCTAAAAGACTTGGTTTCTATCCGGGTTTCTATTAACAATTTTTTCATACAGTCTTACTTTGTGTGCAAAATTGCCTGTAAAAAAGTAAAATTGCCTATAAAAAAGTGAAACTGCGTATACAGAGCAAAACTACAAGCTTGTAAAAGCTTGACTGAAAAATTAGTCATCGTGTTTTTGGGTCAATTATATTGCCCTTACCCATGAGAAGGAAGAATCATTCATGCCCTCACTTGCTTCCGGTGCCTGTAGGATTTTTACAGTGTTGAGAAACAGTGTTGCTGTTTTTGTTCTTGTGCGGGGGCTCTTGGGGGAATCGATTTTGCCCCGATACCCAACTTTTGGTGGAATTTGTCCCCTCTGCACCCCCCCCCCCCATCCCCGATTTCTCTTCGTTTTCCCAGCCCCGGACCCAACCTGCTCTCGTCGCAACAACAAACAAAAAAATCATAAAATAACGAAACTCATGCATCTGAAAGTTCAGTGACTCAGGCTCGTCTCCCTCACTTTACTAAATTCAGTTGTTAACAATTGTTCTGAGCAGCTGAGTTTCCTCATCTTTTTGTTGGTCTCCTACAGCGGTGTATTTAGGGATTAACACTGCCCTCCCATCCATGCCAAAACTTATCTACGTAATTTTACAAGCGAGGGAGCACAGCGACCGAGTGGTATATTTTAGTATTTTAGATAGTAGGGTAACCGAAGTTAGGATTTCATTTCTTTCAGATATTGAACCTCTGCAAATGCCATTTTATTCTCTTTATCCTATTCGGGGGGGGGGCATTATCTAAAAGAGGCCATTGCATCTTAGATAACAGGCAGCAAAGCAAACCAATTTATAAGTTTATAACCCACATCGGAGCGAAAGTACGAGATCCTGCATGAAGCGGCCCTGAGCACATCATGCGAGAGCGAAGCGACGAGCTTTCAAGATGTTCGCATTTTAAATAATTTTGCTAAATACAATGAAGGTAGGTTACCCGGCGGATTCGATGCGCATATAATTCTAAATATAATCACAGTTTGTCTTCCTTTTTGTTTTTGTTTATTTTTTTAAAATCTCATATAGGCAGTTGCGTTTTTGCGCAGGCATGGTAAGTCAGCATGGGGCACTTGCCCCCTCAGTCATGCCCTCCCCCTCTTTACATGCAACTGGTCTCCTCTGCACTGTTTCGAAGTCTATTCACCAACGCATAATTTAATATGGCTTCAACGCGCATTTCAAATAAAAATTCCAGATAAATAATATAAATAGCCAATTATTGTGACTTTTCACAATAAAAAAATATTTGTTTGTAGATACAAGTAGAAAAATTGCTCCTATCTTGACAAACCATTTATATCCTAATCTTGATGAATCGTTTATTCCATATTTACGATATATATGCGTTAGTAAAAATTGTATTTTCATAAATGTTACAATAATGACTTGGACCAGGGATATGTGAGTTTAACTCACATTTAAATATCCCTGCTTGGATGGACTAGTACATCGCTGGAGAGAGTGACACCCCTTATCTTCACTCTGACAATCCTCCTAGACATGCAAATTATCTGAAGTTACCCAAAAGTTTGCGATTGTAGATAATATTGAATTTGGTAATAAATATACTGATTTCTTCTTCTAAAATACTTTATTCCCTAAAATGCTATATTATTGAATATAAAAAAATATTTTTAGCATTTATATATTTTTGAAAACTTTTTAAACATATAACTGTAACTATTAATAATGCTTTTTAGTAATAAATCAGTACAATCAACTTATTTTTAAAATTGAATTTAGATCGAGATATTGACGTCTTTGCTCAATTCTTTGTAGATTGTAAATACGGTCGGTGCGGTATACTGCTGCTGCTGCTATTATATTACGCCACTGGCTAACATACGTTGTACGTATACGTACGTATACACACACATCTCTGTATGGAATGAATACGCATTGTTGAGAATTTGATGAGAGACGGTGAAAACAGCCCATGATATTTGCGGTTAAACAGAACGATTTGGCTCTGAAATTCAGAGTTTGGACTATCTTTGTGATCTGATATACAGGGTCTACAAAATGAATGAAAGGCCCGAACGAGGAGACGAATCTGGAAGCGAAATATGGACTTCCTCCTCAAGTTGGGAGGCGCAATGTCTGGAGAATTGGACCGGGAATTAGAACCAAATTTGGACGAACGTCTCCCGCAAGAGAAACAGTTTGCTTCAGAAAAACTTTGGTATTCCTTTCAGAATTGTGCTAGTGCTGTAACCACATTATATAAAGGTGTGTTAAATCATCAGATTCGTATTTATTATATTGTAGACTAGACCTAGTAGTTGTGAAAGAAACTTGAAAGAATAATCATGTTCCTGATGTTGCATATCAATTTTCACATTATTCCAGTTGAGCATGTT